>QNGE01001760.1:122246-136241 GCA_008508345.1 Paragonimus westermani | reverse complement strand
GCAGTGAAAGCCGTAAGGAAGCTGTCTTGCTGATGACGCCTTACTCTCACTTGCAGCTCGGTTGTGTTGTTTGCAAGGTGTAGGCACCTTGATGCTGGGTGTTTGAATAGGGACGTAGTCATTTTCAGTAGTTAGGTCCCTTCCCGTCCCCTTCTTTTTCCTCCTCTCTTTCTATATAGGGTTTGCTTTTTCTTCATGGTTGTGTGGCAGTTAAGCATTAGTGTTAACCACTGATGTATTGCTGTCTATGATGATGATGATGATGATGACTGCTCAATGTGACGCCTGCCAGACACACAAAAACCAATCCTACAAGAAGAGCGTTCCTGATTTATTCACAAATACCAGTCTCTCAAAATTTCCTTGGTAAATACTGTATATTAGATTTGCTTTCTTTTACATCGTGATCGTTTTGAAATATTCACTAGTGTAATCTCCTTCCCCTATAGATTGATGTGGATCATTCTCAACATTGAGAAATGGTGATTTCCTGGAATGCTTAGGTTCGGTGAATGTGTTAACATAACATTTACTGCCATTTGCGCCTGAACTTTAATGTTTATACATGGGATCTAGGGTTGGATGTCAAGTCTCGGCATTAGGGCTTCTTGACTTGCTTACGTTTAATGAGGAATTATGGTTTGTAGCATACCATACTATTTAAGCCGCATGAAAAATCTCCGTTAGAAATATTTTTGGGTAAGGGCCACGTCCGCGTTTGGGTGCATTTCCACAACTGGTCCCAACGTAGTCTTTACGTGTCCCTATCTGTTTCCCAAGAATTTGATCGTGTTTACGAGGATCAGGTGGGAGCTCGCTGCCATGGCAAGTTTACATAAGGAAGTTGTCTGTATCTGTAATAGGGAGTTGGCCTTGTGACCACTTGAGCGCGCAAAAAATGTTTGAATCTGATGTCGACCCCCATCTCAGTAACGGCTTGAATTCTGGTAGGGGAACTGTATTCTTCGGTCAGGTTTACTCTAATCCTGACTGCCTAAACCCTGTCACGTCAGTACACTATAGGGGCAGTAGGTGACGGCCGTTTCAGTAGCCATAGATTTTCCGGGTGTGTCTGAATGCACTTTATCTGTCATCTGGATTTTCATTCAACACTAAACACACTGCAGTGAGCTGTCTTCCAGCAATTGACCGTCTTAAGAGAGGTTAGTCAGGCAGGGGTGCCCTTGACAGAAACTATGCTGGCAACTCGTGTGCGCAGCAACTCGTTTACCTGTGGATCTGTCCGGGCATCCTGTCCAAGAAACCCTTTATTTTGTTCCCAACACCAGTGGCAAGGCTCACTGGTTGATAGCTGACCGGCTATTTGCGGCTGCTACAGTGAAATAGACGCATCCTTTTCTATTCGTTCGTAGTGAGACCCTGTTACCAACAAGTTTAATATTCGAGCTGATGAACTTGCTAGTACATCCACAATTTCCTTCAGTACCAATGGATAAATACCATCTAGATCGGGCGACTTCTGAAGGTTGAGGTTGCTCAGTACCATTGCAACCCCCTTTCAGTTGATATCCTCTGCGGTGGACCCCGAGGCTTCGAGGGCACGTGGAGGTTTAGTGCTCAGCGTTTTTCTCAGGTACGAATTTACCGTACGGGAAATGCAAGAAAGCCGTTGAGAATGGAGACCGAACGTTCATTCGAGAAAATATACAGGAGGTCTCTTATAGTGCTGTAAGTGGCATCGACACGCAGGTTAGCCAAGGAGGCTAGAGACTGGCCATCGGCGAGCGAGTAAACAGGGTGTATGTGTGGTTCGGGTTCGCGATACAAAATCACCTGAGGTGCAGACAAACAATCGGACAGCGTACACTATGGGAGCTTTCTTAGTGGCCTGGGTACAATATACAACTATGAGTTTTGGTACTATTCCACACATCATTTTGCAGGCAGGCCTTGAGATCTCCATGTCGCTACATTATGCCAGCGTGGCGAGTAATTTCATGTACTTCAATGGTAGTATTCTATTTTACTCTCCTTCATTCTACGCGGGGATGATTCCAGCGACCTCACTCAATCGCTTACCCCGCAAGAAATTTGAACACTCAGTTCACATTTCGAATTCTGATTGTCAACGGAATTTGAGGTTCGCTAGTTTTCTAGACATTGTAACTTTTCATCTCCGTTTACTTTGTCATACCTAGCAATTAGAATATTCTATTCAGTCATTGTGAAACGGTTGAACTGCGACTTGTGCTTGAAGATTGTTCATGCTAGAGACTGTTTTATGTGGGACTGCTGCGATGTTTGGATCCACATGGTGTCTTAGTATTGATTGTAAATTCGTTGGATTACATGTAATTAATCTTTGACCTCCGCCAGTTTGCCCGGCAAATTGCTATGAACGTGGATGCTACCCAACCCTTTGTTGTTGATTCGATTAGATCGACAAAGGTGACCACTAAAACGCGAATGAAGGCGCAAGTACCTATCATCGGGCTTCCAAACCTACTGCTCCTGACCATTAGGCTCCCAGACAAGCCAATGCAGTCAGCTGTGGACGTAAAATTGACTAAATATATGCAGCAGCTGCAGTTAGCGCCAAGTCGTCTGTAACCTCCAGAGGTATCTGCGCCAGTATGCCGAAGTAATTGGGTTCGGTTGCTCTGGAGGATTTTGTGAGTAAACAGGATCTCCCTGAATACGCCGATGACTGTCTGAACCTTCATGACGAGTATGATTGGGGGCTCTGTAAGAACTTGTGGATGAAAATGAGAGTCGGACCGTTCTGTTCGTTTTCCATTGGCGTTTAATAAGAACTCTTGACTCTGTGCATTTTGAGAATCCGCGACGGAGAATATGCTTTTAACTCAAGCAGCATTTATATTTTACACTTCAGCATTGTCGCTCTCATTTTCATGGCTTTACGCATTGAGACAAAATTCTCAAAAGCTGCAGCTCCCTAGATTCGTTATCCGTCCATCGACCATTGCTTGGGGAACCCCGCCCGTCTTGCAGTGATGCTTGCAATGCAGCGTTCCAATTTTTTTGCGGACTCCTTGGTATTTCCCTTCCAGGTTCAATCCAGTTTATTTTTGTGGCGTTTATAACAAACCCTGGTGGTACGCTCTCATAAATAAGAAACGGAGGAAAATATTCTGAAAAGTGTGAAGTCCAAATCATTTGCGCGCTGTACAGTAAATGCACTAACTCTCTGGCATGTACCAACATCATTTCGTCAGGGCTGAAAGGTATGATGGTGAATGTATGCAGATTACTCAACGGACTAGACCATCTGTAAGCAGTCATGCTGTCCGCAGATATATGCCCACTAACCAAAACTGTTTAGAGATGTAGAATTGAGAGAATTGACGCATGAGTATCACCGGTATCGTGATTGTCGTAGCAGCGCCACTAGAGGTGGTTACCTGTTGCTGATTGGAAGGCAGTGGCCTGCAGATTTACACTACAGTTGCATGCATATTCAAGCGACCACCAGCCCTCGTCATATCGATCCCCGTTGGAGTTCACTGAGGCGTGTCGAAGACCAGGAGCGACGCAAGAGGAAATTGAAACAGTCTAGTCTGTATGTAAATCGGATTATCGTCTGCTCTTTCTGAGAAATTTGAATGCTCCAGGAATCAGCTGACCATTGAGATCACTTAGCAGAAAAGGCTTCGGTCACAATCTATTTGATCCCGTCAGCAAGTTCACGTCACATCGATGTGGCTACAAAATTCCTAATAGGTCAGATCATCTCAAGTTAGACCTGGACGTATCTAGTCACTACAGCGATATCACAGACGTATAGCTAGCAACACCGCTCGGAAAGAGCGGTCACATAACGATTTATTTCTCACTAATCTGTTCTCTGACTGTAAAATCGACACAGAATGCAACTCTTCCATCGAACTGTTCATAAAAAACTGATCGGAATCTGATAAGGTGGCCCGAAATCCACCAGATTCCGTAGGGGACGTCGATATTTTGTGGGCAAGCTACGTTGATTAACTTCTGGCTCTTACAGAAAAGAACGTTCTTCGGAAACGAGTCGGAAGAGCAGGCAGGAAGTCATTGGTCTTCCGCAGGGCCAAGGGAGCGTTACAATGCAAGTATTTGGCTTAGAAAGTGTATTTTCTGTTAAGGGAGTTCAACAGTTTTGTGGTATACAAAGAGCCTGGAACGAAGTGTTTAAAGTGGCAGGGGATGCTCGCCTGGTATTTGAGCGCTTAGTATTAAGCGAAACGCTTAGGGAATTGGAACCACACTTTCCTGTAGCCAGAAGTTCATACCGACCAATAGTGACGTAGGAGACGCGTTTATGTCGCAGTTTCAGAATGCTCATAACTCGGATGAGGGAGTACCTGAGCCCCCAATTCCAAGGACGCGGTCATATTGGACGGTACATGAACTTAGGCGAGCGATAACGTTACTGCACGAAGACAGCAGAACGAGCCAACATTCACCTGGCTATCATATCATCATCATCATCATCATCATCATAGACAGCAATACATCAGTGGTTAACACTAATGCTTAACTGCCACACAACCATGAAGAAACAGCAAACCCTATATAGAAAGAGAGAAGGAAAAAGAAGGGGACGGGAAGGGACCTAACTACTGAAAATGACTACGTCCATATTCAAACATTCAGCATCAAGGTGCCTACACCTTGCAAACAACACAACCGAGCTGCAAGTGAGAGTAAGGCGTCATCAGCGAGACAGCTTCCTTACGGCTTTCACTGCCACGCGTCATTAAATGCACTCACTTCACAGACAACTCGGCCAAACAACGACAACACTCACGCCACTGAGCTCGATTAGCCGCCATCTCACCTAAAGTCTCCAACCACCGACTCTGTGAGTCGCGAGGACCCCAGCCTTATCCAAAATTCTGGCATCGCCTTTTGCCTGTAAGTTCAGTCTCACGATGAAAATGGACGTGAAGGACTGGAAAGAGGCTACTATAATTCTAGTCGATCAGTTGTCGGAGGTTATCGACCAGTAGGCCTTACTCACGCTCTGTGCAAAGTTTTTGAGTATTTACTACGAGCGAGAATCTACAGACCCCTCTGTGCGTAGAGATTTTTTGAGGCCTCCTAAGAGACAAATCTTGCTCTACTCATCTGCTGACATTTTCAAACGTTATCATTGTGAAGGTAAATAGAAAAGAAGCGAATTAGGTGTTACTTATGTTTCCGGAAAGCCTTTGATTCTTTCATCCACAAGCCACTGGGCTGGACGCTACGGGAAGCGAGAGTGTCACTTACAATCTATAGGTGGATGCCGACATTTTTTAGCTGAAAGGCCGTGTAGTTTGAGCAAGAGGGTACTCTCTGACAAGGGTTCTCCATAAAGTGGCGTACCACGAAGAACAATCCATGCTCCTCTGCGCCTTTTGGTATACGTAAATGACTTACTTATATTTGGATTGCACAAAATTGGTTGAGAGTTCGTCGAACCCGGCTATCTTAAAAAGCTGAACGTCCTAAAGTGCTCTCCATTCGACACCTAGCCATCGTAGGGACCGACACGGACGGAGAATTGAACTGTCAACCCAAAAGCAAACAAAGATTTAAGCATCCAACTTGCTAGTAAGTTTACCCATTTTATCTAACATGTAGCGACTACAAGAAAAACTCCGCGTGTGTTACACCGATTGAAGTCCGCAGTCACCAACTCACGTTCAGCGGTGTTTGTCCCATTATAGTTGACCATAGTTCGTCCTCAGTTGGAATATTGTGCCCACTCTTGGTCGCTATATCTCGAAAATGACATTGTCGTCTTCTTGTTCGAACGAAGGAGCATAAGACATATTATTGGTGTGTACAAAGTTACGCACCACGTCGGCACAAGTTTTCTTCCTTGTTTGTTTGTAACGTGATAGGACCAAGGTTTACGGCGTCATAGATTCACGATCGAGAAGAATACAGTCGTGATTAGCCATTCGTTTCAATTTTCTCACTATCCGGATAGTCCGTGAAGTAAATTGCCCGCAGAGGTTGCGGAGTCCTCAAAAGTAGATGTGTTCAACCTATTTCCGACTTTGTACTGGTACGGAGTATGGTTGCAGTTTTTCTCTTCAGAGTGACTAGGATTTGTCTTTTTCGTCCCCACTCCTAGATAACTGTTCGAACGCATTGTACCGACAGAAAACGTGACCTGAACAATCTATGGATTGTCCCTGTCTAGCATCAGGAAGTCAACAGGTATAAGCCTTCATCAAGTGTTTGATTTGAAAATGTATGGATTAAGATAGCACAATTGAATTGTGTTTATCAATCACTAGAAACTCCATATTTAAGTGGGCTATATTAATCTGGGTGCTTCCTTTTGTCATCTGTGAGTTCGCGTCCTCTTCATCGTTGTGAAAACATTGTACAGTGGGTTGGCGACGGGAGTAGTGTGGTGGATTGTCAGGTCGGAGGTGCGAGTTTTCGAACGCTCGGCCGAATACCTCAACGCGGGTGGGGGTACGTTCAAAAGCCTGCTGCGATCGGATCAAGGACAACGTGCGCGACCGGATGAGTCATCACCCGACTGGATCGGACCAACGGGCGAGGCAGGACAGGCGAAATACGACAGATGGCCAGGTCGGAGGCGTGGTTTTTCCAACATTTAGAGGAACATCTCGACACGATGTTGGAATACGGTCAAGGCCAACATTGGGTGGATGGCGGACAGCACGAGCAGCCGGACGAGCCATCGTGCAACGAAATCGGACCAACAGACGAGGAATGGCAAGCGGAAAACCCCCCGATAGAAGGCGCCGATCACACACGTAAACCGGTTAGAAGTGCACACGACGTGTGAACGGAAACCGGGTGTGTGTGTGTGTTGTGGATTGGAATTATGACTCATAAACGAGAGAGCGCGTGTTGCATGTGACTGGCGATTTGGTCAATAAAGATTGTGCTTTATTGGACGCCTCTCGCTACTGTAGGAAACAGAGATTTCAAGTGCTCTGTACCCCTAGGGTAGCGTGTCACCTGACTGGGGACGGTAAATCAAATGAAAAACATGCAGTTTCGGTGCACTTTGCAACAGGTCGTCATCCACAGATACGTCAACCAGACGTGATGTATTAAGGGGTCGTTGAGAATGGAGACTGAATGTTCATTATACGGAATATACAAGTGGTCTTGTGTATAGCGTTATAAACACCACCAGCTTGAAACAGTTGCTAGAGCGGTTAGAGACCGGCGTCGACAAGCGTTTAAATGGGATGCATACGGTTTCTCCATTCGCGCCACAATAGCATGTTATGCGAACAAGCAATCGGTCGACACACGTCATGCGCACTTTCTTGAAAAACCGAGGTACGGTGTGTAACTGTGAGTTTTGGAATCATTTTACACGTCCTATTTTAAGTAGTTCAATGAAATCTTCCGATCTGTACACATTACCTTAATTACGAATAAATAAATCGATCCAGAGGAATTTTGAAAGCACACAGATTCTGTCGAGGCGATACTATCAAGGGAAAGTTCTAAACTTTGCGAACCCTGAGCCGGGGAAAATTTTACGAACATTCTTGACGCTTAAAGTTTCAGAGAAATAGTCATAGGTGCGCCAAATAGGGCTGTGCATGGGTGGCTGAGGGATTTGAAGATTAAGAAAGTAGGCAAAAAAATCACCATGCAGTCAGCGAGTGCATACTCTGCTCGTTAAACGTTTCTTCGTAGGACGATGTGCACTCTTAGCGCGATTTTCGTGGCCCTTCGTTAGGCGTCCTGCAGTAAGGCCTTTTGGAGATAAGGAGGCCAGATAGCAATATCGAATGAAGCTGTTATAGAGAAGCTCAAAACATTAGGGGTGGAGCTTGCCAGAGTCGCTTGAGGGTACCGAGGTCCTGCGTGCTTTTTTTGGCATTAGTTCCGGTGTTCGGTGAGCCATAAAGATTACTGAAAATGAATGCTCCTAAGTCTCCCTCAGTATATATGTAAATTGAAGAATAGTGTCATTAAGGTGGTAGGCAGCGCCAGAAGTTTGCCGAATATGCATTGTCTTGCGTTTCCGGACGCCGAAATCAAGAAATTTGATCCGAAACCAGACAACTAGTGTACAAATCACTTTGCAGAAGGGCGGAATCCTCGGGAGTTTTGATGTTGCGCCAGTGCTTGACATCACCCATTAATAGTAACACTGGGGAAGAGTGAGGTTGTGTCGTGTATATGGGTCAGAAGAGGAATAGGTGTGATACTCGAGCCCCGGGAGGCTCCACTGTTACTCCGTTGGAAGTCAGAGGAGCAGCGTTTGGCCCGAACACGATAACAGTGACTAGTGGGTGAGGGGTATAGCCACCGAAACAGATTGTCATGAACGCCAAGGTTGTGTAATTCATCAAGCAGAACGGTGTGGTTTGTTCGGTCGAACGCTTTGGGAATATTCAGGTACACAGTATCCACTCCTATACTTTGATCATCTGACCGCGTCAGTAGCCAACAGGAGGCTTGTTGCACATAATTGCCCCCTACGGAAATCGTGGTGGACATTGGAAAGAAAATTTTTAGCGGCTGAGTAAGTTAAAGGAGCAACATATTCAAGAGCTTCTGACACTTTGGATGCGGTGGTAAGAATAACGATCGACGTGTAATTAGTGGAAAGATTACGACGACCACCCTTGAATATAGGAGTTAGGTTAGCCACTTCCCAACTCGTAGGGATGAAACCCTGTTCGGGCGGCTTAGTGAACAACATGCTCAGAGGGCTATCAAGCTGTTCGGCACCTTCAGGTAAAAATAACAATTCCGTCTGGTCCAGGTCCTTGGCTACTACAGCCGTCGACGCAAGACTCAGCTAGCACATTAACAGATTTGGCATAGGTATTAGTAAATCCTGATAGACCCGTCAGCCCGCGGGCATGCTGGTTAAGTTTAACCAATTAATTAGATTGTGAATTTCGGTTGTTGTGAGGATTAATTTGTTACTGTTTAGCTGAGTACTGGGATTTCCGTGGATGCAGTAGAAAATTTTGATACCGTCCAAATTTAACTTGCAGCTCCATTCATGAAATTCGATGGTGTCTTTGCTGTAGTGAATTCGTCGATAGCTGAGTCTGATTTCTATCGTATCAAGCAGTTTGATTATTTCAGTCTTTTGTATGTGTCTGTACGCTTGCTGTGGCTGTTTTAAAGCCTTCAGTGTTTGTAGGATGTTCGTACCATGTAGTGCGCACCAGAAACACTCATAGCTGTTCTTTTCGAGTGTTCCCTAAGCTTTTCCTTCTTTGCTGCTTTCTTTCAAACAAGTAAGGACAGTTTGCTTAATGAGTTCATGTAACTCACCCCATTTCTGTTTTTGTATATTTGGCTGTGGTAGCTGATGTTGATCTGTTTCCGAGCACTTTGCGAACACGAGATTCCGTCGAAGGTGCTTCCATGATTCACCTTTTCCATTCTATCCTTGGAACAGATTTTAGTCATCTTTTAATTATGAGATTCGTTTTGCTTGCAGTCTGCAGGCGTCGCCATCCTGATCTGCAACGTGGTGTTTTCAGCAGATCGTTGGCAACAGTACAGGTCTCTACAGAATGGGTTTAGCCTTTTTCCCCCAAGAAATCGATGTAATTCAAAGTGGGCATGATTAGCGTCTTCGAAGGGCTTTTAAGATTATAGATATTGTTTCAACAGATCAAACTGGGCGAAAGTTGCTCTTCAGTGCAACTCATTTTATCGTGCTACCTTAACTCTCATCATCTTGCTAGTTTTGGTCGACGAATGTGAGGAACTTGCCACTGAATGAGTGAGCGTGCGACGGATTTCCACACGCCATCTTTATGATTGTAAAACATCTCTCTACGTAATGAAAACTCTTTGCTTGTACCTACTAAACAGTTGTGGTTAGTTGTAATTCATGTAATTGCGACTGGACCTGCCAGTTGTTTGTGGACTGACTATCCGTTCATTTATATTTCCAGATACGAGATTCATTGACGCAACCATGTTCCTCGTGCTTTGCTCCGCCACTTGGCTTGTGGTACCGTTTGTCTAGCCTGATATCACTTTAACGTAGTGGTACATTGCATATGTAATGAAGTTGGATAGAATTTTGGAGACATTTATGCCGATCTTTCATAGTTTCGTTTCTCTACGCCTATCTGATGAATGTCCACAACATCTGGTTGAGAGTGCTATTCGAAACAACACAGTTGCTCCCACTGGCATGCTTGTAAGTGACCCTCTGAGCTTCAAAAAGCGGTTACTTTAATTGCGCTCCTCTTTGTTTCACTTTATCCATCTTTTCCTTGGCTTTTGACAAACAGCTTACATCTTTTAGCTTAGACGACACTCACCCCTCGCGATTAGGACTAGCGTTCGAATGCTGTTGATGATGTCATGTATATCGGCAGGTTTTTAGGCAAAAACCTATATTCACGCTGTTTTCTCATTATTTGTTCGTCTTTTCTAGGTAACTTCCCATGGCATTAAGTGCGGAACAACAGAAATTGATCTCACACTTGGAACAGATAGAAGAAGTTGGCGAGTTGGTGCTTGCCAAACAGGAACAATGTGTTCAGTGCGATAAGAGTCGGCAACATACACGTGAAGCTTTACGTGCGTTGTTCAAGTTGCAGAATACGTCAAAACATTGGATCATGTTATCAAATCAGTTTTTCTGTGTTCCCCACGATAACCTGAAACAAGCCCTCGAAGACGATCTGAAGGTTTACAATAATGAAATTGAGAAAAACCGTAAGGAAATAAAAGAGGACATCAGACTTTTGAATGAGTTGGAAGGAACCGATTGTTTAAAGGGGTTCGATTTAATTCATCTTTCGAAAGCAGATACTGACGCGTTTTAATATTACGCCGTTGTGTAAAGCTGTTCATTTAATACATGTTTACGTGGAATTCGGTTTTACTTTACTTCTGTCACATACGGTTTCTCTTCGAATAATCGATCTATTTTCACATGGCGTTTTTAGCTTGCATCATGTCTGAGGATTATCCTCAGGTGGCTCACAGACGTTACGATCCTCTAATGGATGATTGGATTATTGTATCTCCTCATCGAATCAGCCGCCCGTGGTCCGGTCATGTGGAAGTACCCCATCACAACCAACTTGTTGAAGGATGTCTACCGAAAACTTCTATAAATCCTTTGTCACCCGGTGGGATTCGTGCAAATGGAACAACCACTCCTGACTACACGAGTACCTACATGTTCCCAAATGACTTCCCAGCACTGGTAAAGAGAACCTTTCGGTTGTTCACAGTTTTGCGGCAATTGCAGATTGCAAATCGACCACATCGTTACTTGGTATACCGTTTACATGTAACAGATATGAATACTGCCTGGAAGTGATACACCGTTTTAGGCGATATACAGTTCACAGAGTAAAAACTCATTTGCTGGATCAGTCGCACGAACCTCTGTTAGTTACCATCGTAGAGCATCACCGACAATTTCTTGGTCATCATAAGAATTCCACATCTATAGGGTGCCAATTATAATCAGAACTGCGTACGTTGGATGCCCCTTTTCGGAACAGTACGGGTGCGCGCTCATTCATGCCGTACGCATGGCCTACCAAGCAGGAGGTTAGTAGCACAACTGGTATTGCGCCCCGGGAAGTTCGCAGTTTTATGCCGGTGTCTCCGGATTGGCAGAAATCAGGTGAACTTTGGCATTTGCATAGAATTGTTCAGGCATTTAGTGGTTTCGGGACAAGGCAACCGGCACAGCATGATAGTGTACTTTGGTTTATTCTTTTCGTATGCAAGTGGGTGAAAACTCTAGGGAGTTTTACGTTAGACATCTCTACCGCTGTCCAATAGTTGCAACCACAGTGCTACGAACAAAGTGTATTGGATACTGGTAAAAGACAAAAAGCGAACCCCTTGAGCTCCCTGCACAAATGGCCCGCCTCCTTATTTTCTGTGAACAGAATTCCGCGGGTTCTTAATACCGACAGGCGTACCATCAACATATGGAAGATAATATTCAGAGAAAGAAAGATCTTTCCTGACGGGCTACTTTCTTAGGCTTGCAATTCGCCAGTTGACAATCCAAACACTTTCAGTTATCTTTAGGTGCATCTTTGTATGTCAGAACTCTTTGACTCTAATACCGGCCTCTAAGCTTTCCGTACATCTAGTTTCAACATGTCGAAGCTTCATCGTACTACGCTGTTTATGCAGAGATCACCTGACCGAGTGCCCTAAAGGCACTCGGTCATCAGGGTGGAGCGACCTGATGGTCACCAAAGTTGTCACCGACTAACTGGTTACAACGTTAGCCAGTTGGTGGTAGACGGACCGGTAAGAAAATCCAGTTACAAAATTGAACTGAATGCAGATTACCTTATTATTCTAAAGATGATACATAGTAAGTTTTGTCAGATATAGACCTTCGACTAACTGCGTGTATAGGTTTATATGCATCCAGAGGTCCTAGATTCACTAGCCCCGCCTACAGCCTGTTGACAGCGGTGAATAGTTCACAGTTGTCTTATGCGGGCAGCTTCTGTCTTCAAAGATGTATTAGTCATTCAACCCTCGTTCTTCTGCTAGTGATTACCCGTGATTTGGCCAAACTGATTATTTTATTGGGTTTAAGAATGTGAATTTCCCTGAACGCTACTTTCAGAATGACAATACACTTGTTGATTAAGTATCGTACTCTGCCGACATTGACATCCACATAGGTTGATAAAATACAGACCGTTCGTCAGTATTCTTCGCTTGTAGCTACAGGTATATAGACGTTATAAACTTCACGGTTGATCTCTCTCAAAGTTCTGTTCATTTTTTGCCACTTAATCCACTAACACCTATTGGCGGTGCCGATTTTAGGCATGACCGAAAGTAACTCAACCCACTCGTCTGGTCTCTCATCCACGACCTGTAAAAAACCGTAATTGACTGAATGCTGAACTATGACTGAACTATGACTGTGTGATAGAGTGGAATTGAGGTGTTTTTCAGGTTACCAATTGCAATTAGCACTTTTTACAAGCTTATTCTATCGGCCGTGCGAGCATCAATTGTTTTGCCCTGTTTTCGCATACCTTGTATCTTCGGGCCGTTAATTCAGTCCATTGGTCTATGTATATCACATACACACCTGGTTCTGCTTGCTTTAAAGTAGTGATTTGGTTTTTCTCTATGGTTCTTAGTCCACTTCTTTTTGTATGATTCAGATCCATGTCTGTTATGTGGTGAACCCTGGCGGCCAACTTGTCTTGGGAAGCCTACTCCTGGTTAGATCGTTGACGTTACTCACAGTTTTATCACCTACTCTCTCATCTCCTTCTCTCCAGACTGCCCCTAACGGTTAGTACAATTCATCTGTTTTAAATTTACAAAGCTTAGTTTCCCATTGGGGGCCTCCTTATCGTAGTCGAGGATACCATACCATCGCACATATGTACTATGCCTTACTAGTCTGTTGTTTTGGACCAACGTGATTTATGTTTTGGTAAACCTTCGAAAAAAATACGCTGGCTTGTTCACGATATAGCAATACGCTTGATGGGAGTCGGGTTCTCATCGTTACAAATAAACCAGAAAATCTTGGTCCCTAGAATAACGCAACTGTCCCCGTTAATTGGCCCCTAGACAAATCAAAGGACAGGCGCAAAAAGCAACTTCGTTCCGCTTCAGAAACGTATGTGTCGAGGGGAAATTACAGGGTATTTATATGGGACATGGTGATCTGCAGACATTCTCGAATCAAGGTCGGAAGGCAGTTACCGAAAATAGTAGTTAAGGTCACTAACCTATCAATGGGCATAGCGGAATAAAGGCCGAACGGGTAAAAAAACTAGCGAAGGTTACCTCTCGACTATTCAGAACATCTCCGCCCATTCTGACTGGGCAAAATCGTTTTCTCGATAAACGGTGCGGTTTTGAACGGAAAGAATGGATTCCCTAACACAGCTAGACTTGTATTAATGAGTCGTGAACTGAAAATTTTCATCCCAAATTAGGTGCAAAAGACTAGCTTTTAACTGAGGGTGTTCGAGATTTTGCTCCCTATATATATATATATATATATATATATATATATATATATATATATATATTTTTTCT
>QNGE01001760.1:67907-120767 GCA_008508345.1 Paragonimus westermani | reverse complement strand
ATGCTGCGTTCACGGGTATGGCTTCAGTCGGCAGCTCACTTTCCTGTATCGGTCGCGATAGTGTATCAGGTACCTCATTGTTCGTGCCGTTGACATGTCCGATAGTGAAGTTGAACTCCTGTAGCCGAAATGCCCAGCGTACCAGTCGTCCGCGCGGATCCTTTGCCGTCTTCAGCCAGATCAGGGGTTTGTGGTCGATCTTGACATGGAAGGTGGTCGCTATCAGATAGGTCCTCCATTTCTCCAGCGCCCGGACGATAGCCAGACATTCTTTCTCCGTTGTAGAATACTTTCTCTCTGCTTCCGTTAGTACTCGGCTAGCATGCTCGATAGTTCCCGACGGTTGCGAAAGAACCGCCCCGATTCCGATATCACTCGCGTCAATTGACACCGTGAACGGCTCATTCGGTTTTGGGATCGCCAAGCACCGTCGAATGCTGGCAGCCTCCCGTTTGAGTTCGTTAAAAGCCACCTCCAACTCCTCGGTCCATACAAATTTCCTGTCCTTCCTCAGCAGTTGAAACAGTGGATATGCTTTCTGAGAGAACCCCGGTGTAAACTTTGAATCGTAACCAACCATTCCGAGAAAACACCTCGGTTTTGGAAAATTTGGGAAAATGTCAAGGTTTCTGGATATTTTATTCCAAATCTGTCTTCAGATTTGAAATCTGTAATTAGGATCTGCCCATCCTAATGCCTTTTGTAAACACGTTGTGTTTTACGATTCGCTTTGCTGTCATGCGCTTGATCGGCATTCTCCATACTACAATGTTCAGATGATTGGATGTTCGTTTAGCCTTGCTTTGATACAAATTCAGAAAGTTGGAAGATCTCTGTGGTGAACGGTACATGTGAAACACAATTATTTCTCAAAGAGTAAGAGCCGGGCGACCGCTTAACCGAGAAAATCCTGGAGATTTTTCCTCTCAAGGCACCACTGTTGTCAAATCTGCATGCAACAGACAAATGGTTTTCAGCAGACGTTCTTGTGAGTCAAAAACTGTCATACACTACAACAAACAATATAACCTCAGTTCGATTCGATATGGACTGGCTCACACTGCAAGTATCATGGTGTACAAACTAAATACTTCAATGGCAGGTAGTCAGTGTTTTCCGCTTGCTAAATAAATAAAAGGACAACCTGAGGAGATGGCTGGGCAAGTGCTTCACCTCCGTTGACCGGTGGTCTATCAACTCCTATAGGACTAGGTAATACCGTTTGAATTATAACACTCACTGTCAACTTATTCGAATCTTTTTACTCACCATAACACAGCCAAGCGGAGTCGGTACATAAGAGGCTGAGCAAGTCGATGATGGCACAACGATTACTCAAACTCAAAGGCTTATTCGTACAGTTTCTCCAAATTACTTCGCAATAGATAGTCTATACCCGTGAGGATTTCTAGAATAGGGAGTATCAGGATGGTTGTGTCAAATTGACTCGATCACTTGTGATTATCAACTCCGGAGTTACTGTATGCATTCAGCTGGCGTATCGTGCCGGTTGTTTTGATAATAGCTTGGCTTCATCTGTAATCATTATATACGAGGCACCGTGTAATACGTTCGTTTTAATTGTGCTCTTATCCTTCTGTGCAGGTGGTTCGACATTCGCGTAGTCGTTCTCGAACGTCAAACGTTTAAATTTTCAGTTGTCTGTTAGTAGTCTCTAGTATTAAGACGCGGCCAGACGGACGAGCAGGTGCTCTTTGCCAATCATTCGCACACTTTCCATCTATTTCATCCCCTATTCCCACTGTGTTTACCCGTTCTTTTGCAGACCCGCTGGTTGGTTAAATAAGCCATGTGTTTGACTGTGAGGCATATCAGCTTGGGTGGCCATGTAAACGTCCCATAGACGTCTAGAGGATGTCAGCTACGGGAGACATCAGTCGTAGCTTCAACATCACGTGCACTCTGATTTGCGGATTGTGTCGAATGTTATATGGTTTCTAAACTAACCAATCGTCACAGTGCTTTGTAATGGAATAACCCTAAATCTCGGTTCATTCGTTTGACCTCACCGTTTGTTCCTACAGAAACGTTGTGGGTTTAACACCTACAAACGTGTGGTCGGGGTCCAGACGGATGCCCGAGTGTCATTGAAATTCGCGCTCGTAATTTCCCTTTTAATTTACTAAATAACAAAGCTGTAGTTTTGAATTTCTGTACGAGAGCACCTGGGTAATAGATACAAAGCGCAATTTTCGAAATTGGGCTGACTGGACACGACCCATGTTATGTGCGCCACTACCGAGTGCGATTACTGCGGTCGTCCCGATTCGTGTTTTGTGCATACCTTCGAGACTACGTTATTGTATACTTTTCTGTTCAATACGAGCATCTGTGTCTCGGGTTACTATGTTGATTCAAAACCGGTATCGGAAATAGCGAGACTATTTTTGTCATGATATTCTGCTAGGCTCTCTAGTCAGGTCTTCGTAACCAATTCTCATTGAGTTATCTACTGGGATATTCGTGGCTATTTCACCAGACAGCGAAAGACTATCTACAATGGTTTCCGTTAAAACAGAGACGAAAATCAACCTCAATTGTATAAGACATGATTCACCGGCGCACATGTCCCGACAACATGAAGTTTACACTCGTTGGTTGTTCAGCTCGAGCACTCTTTACAGTTGAATCTCGCAGTTTTCTGTCAATGGTGATCCTGGCTGGTAGAGCAGCTTTCACATGCTGTGATAGAGCGAACCCACAAGGACCAATTCTTCCGTTGAATCTGCCTGAATATTCATAATAGACAAAACCTCTGGAGTTTTTTAGCCAAGCCTGTGTTACGTTAAATCCTGCGACCGCACCTTCTACACACGTTGCTTTCATATCAAAACTCATCGATGTTTAATCCTGTACCTTCTGTCATCCAGTTTATTTGGTCTTAGGAATTTGGGAGACTGTTACTATGCGAGGCCTGTCGTTATGTACCTTACGTTCTGTTCTGGATAGAAGTTTGTCAGCTTAATAGACGACCAGTCCAAAGAGGCCGCAAGTGTTATTACTATTCGGGTTCTAAGTGGTGACAGCGTACTTGCTTTTCAAAGCAGAATTTAACTGTCTTTCAACTTTTCGCGCACCGCGATTCCTTAGTTTCAGACATCCTCTATGCTTGTAACGGTTTTCGAGACTACTTGTATGTTTTTCGCGGATTTATCTTTGATCCTTAGACTGCTACGACTGTTGTTTCTATTTTTAAAAGGAGTTAGACAATAGGCTTTGAGGTTACCCAAGGATACACGGGTCCATACTGTCGGAGATTCAGACCGTACTTATTTTTCATTTGCTTTGTGCTTCCCGTCAAAAGCAATTTAATGAAATATAGACCCATTTCTGTCAAGTGGGGGTCAGATGTTTGTTCATCTTACATTGACGATCAATGGGGATAAGTATTGAATTTCATATTCGCCTTATGAAACGCATGATTCTGTTGATTTGGTCGTTCTTTTAATGGAAGGAGCCTCTGAACACGGGTACTCTGTATGCAGACGTGCATTACACGATTGGGTGCATGGTGAGCTGTTTGTGGACCGTTTACCATCACCGACGGTGTTGACTAACCCTGCGCACTTCCTCCCTTTTTAACTTCACATTTGTTGTTATCTTTAAAATATTGTTACAAAGTAATTGCAAGTGTTGTAAATCCTCTCCCCGTCGTTCACAGATCAGTTTTCCTTTATCGATCGCCGTGGTTACACTCCACGTTGTGTTTTGTCAGTCGACAGTATTAGTACAGTTTCGATCTTCAGCTACCCAACAAACAAGGTTGACTTGGGATTTTTTAAAAGGAAAGGCATTTCCATTCAACCGCTTCTGTCAGCCGTTGTTTGCATGCAGTTAGCTGTTTTCTCGACCATGTGATTTATTTGTAATATTGCTAACGCGATTTCTGTGAGCGTAGTGAGGACACGCAGTACATTCTAACTCGTTGCCACTTATGATGTTGCAAGAACGTGTGGCTGCCGTGGAGGTGCAATCTGACATTACCACATAAGGATCCAGCCCATCCGCACGTGAAGGAACCGGCAATGTTGGTGTATATTTCTAAAGGATTCAGATTCACGCGAGCCAATCCATGTAATAGTCTCCGCTCGTCAGGTCACGTATAACACCAGCACATCCGCCTCACCGAGTGTTGTTCAGTGGGGCTGCTGAAGAACTCGCAAGAGGTTTGGACGACACTGCCGTAATCTATGAAAAGTTTGGCCGCCGAGCAAGCTGGAACCACGTATTTCTTATATTTTTTTGTACCTAGAGTAAGTCGGTGATAGTCGATTTATTAATTAGGTTACCAAAGTTATTGCATTAGAATCGCATGATACCTTTCATCCGTGTATAAGAAACGCAAATTTGTCTTACCTCAGTAACACATTCTTATATTATGGATGGAGTGAAGATCTTCTTGAACGATTCACAGAACTTTTTATGATGCCACTGGTCAAAATAGCCCTGCGTCAACTTTCCTTGGTTTTCCCCCGGGTGTGATTTGACCCTCTTTTATTCATTGCATGGGTGAGTTACAGTGACAGCAAAGGCTTCTTTCTCTCATCATGCCAGACACCATCTAACCAGTCGATGTTATCTAGTCAGTCCGGACGTTTGTGGTCACGGAGACGGGTTTCCTCAAGAGCGGTTGCCATAAAGTGTTCCTTCAGAGACTGCCACATGCCCTTAAAAATGATGAGTGCAATGGCATCTTTGAGACAAACGGCGCTTGTGAGTTGAAACGCCGTTCTCCTCTTCGAGTTCTCTAGCCACCTAGAATCCAATCTTTGTTGCTGGTCGACTGATCTACAATGAATAAACCTGTTCTCGATCAGGCTGTGATACTTGTCCATTCGTCCTTGCTTATCACTTACTTGCCGCACTCCTCGCAAGTGCCACACTGTTGCGTATTCAAGCGAAAGTTGGTAACCGCTTCTGTTGTGATATTACTTTTTTCAGCTGGAATTTGTTTTAAACCCTCGATAGGATACGGTAGTGTTATGCGACTGATAGAAATCGGACTCTCCTCGTGATAATTAACACGGAAAATCTTGGCCCGGAAAATAACGCGGCGGTCCCCGTCCATTGCTCCCAAGACAAACCAAAAGATGAGTGCAAAAAGCAACTTTATTCCGCTTTAACAGCGTGTGTCAAAAGAAGAAAATTGCAATACATTCGTATGGAGCATAGCGACTTACAATAATTCTCGATTAAGAAAACCGAAAGACAGATATAAAGAAAGTAGTTGAGGTCACCAAACCACCCATGAGCCGAGTAAGAGAAAAAAAGCGAACGTTACCTTTCGACTGTTCTCAACATTTCTGACCGAATAAAATCGTTTTCTGAGTGAAGGCTGCGGATTTGGACCGAGAAAGCGGATTCCTCCAACATAATTGAGTGTTTGCCATAACCAATCCATTCAGATAGAAAGTACGCTGGTCGTTTCTATTTATTCCATTAATATCACGAAACCCAAGAACTCCCACTATACCGCCAGGTCGCGCCTTACTTGTTCTTTGAAGTTCTGTCGAATTAGAAAGGCAGTTGCTCGTCGGTGTCCAATGGGTTGCGGTGGATGTGTGATCTTACAGCTGATCTTTTATATCACCGGTGTGAAATGGTTGAACCGTAAACGTCGAGAAAAGTAGCCGGCCTATCTCATCCACGTCGATGACTTCCGGTTCACCTCTAACTGCTGTGATCAACGGCTTCAAAGTGAACGTTTTAGTCTCGAACATTGTAATCCTGGCAACCGATCGGTAAAAGATGTTATCAATGCTTACGTAAGATCGGCGCAGAAGTGTTTGCTAAACAATTTTGTGACATTGGCGGATGATCCCATGGACGTTGGCACTTTCTTCAGTGGACCTAGCACACACCTTTGTGGGTATCATCATCCACTGAGATGCTGTCGTCAGATATTGTTTACATATTCTTCCTCTCCGTTTCCTGTGTCTCATAATGCTTTATATTTACCCGTACAAGACACAAGTGTGTTTGTCGGCATTTGGCGAGCAAGACACGGAGTGTTAGCAGCAAACGGGTTCATTCTCGTGACAGTCGACTTGGTGCTCTCATAGTCGTTAACCCATGTGACTTTTCGGGTCAGCGCCTCTCGACGGCACCTTCCTGTTATAATTGACTTATGGCTTGACCGAATTGTCTCTAACTGATCGAAAGCTGCCTTACTCGAATCCTTTGCTGTGCTATTTTTGCAGAAAATTCTGCCTTACTGCTTTCGGAATTTCAGCTTCTTTTTCACGGTGATTGCTAAGATGCAGGTCCGTTCCGTTGGTAATCTATGTTTCGCTCTCAACCATTCGAACTGCATGCTGCCCCATCCTGAAAGAACCGTTCTATACGTGGTCAGAGCTTTCCTGCTTCTTACTTGATGAAGGTTTATTTCCATCTTCGTATAACGCGTGTTTCGCTCAGCTACACCCCGATTGTGTCTTGATGTTCGTAACAAGCTGAATACTTTTCCGAGCTTTATAGTACTAGTTATTTCGAGCTCTTGATTTTTTTCCCTCTAGCCTATGCTCTGGCTTTTGTTCGTTTGACTCACTTTGGAACGTGTTGTTCACCTTGAAAGTCACCGTTGAACAGGATTTATTTCACTCACCGGTATGTTGTGCGCTCTTAAATCATGAGACTTTGTTCATCTAGTGAACTGGTGCTCTTTTTAATTTCTAACTCGAGGTGATCGTTCTGTCCGAAACAGTCACTGAAAAAATTTCATTGTATCGATGAGTTACAAGCTCTGTTCGTGAAATTCCCTGTGCCTCCGGTACGCATTGACCTTAATGTGATTTCGTTGCTATTTAAGCAAATTTGTCACCTACTCACAAATTTCATAGTACTCTATTTTGTCTCCACCTTAGCCAAAGCTTGGTGGTGTTAATCGATGCCACTTTTACAGTAGGCCGTTTCGGCGAATCCAACCGAATTATTATGTTCTCGCTGTGTTTTCACCCTCAACCACTTGATCGATCATGTGATTGTGTTCGACCTTGTAACGCTTGTCGAACCTGCATCGATTTCCACTTGAATTGGTCCCTTGAATAATCACGTGAACTTCCACGAATTTTGTATTTCTGACCTATTAATTTAGCTGGTTTTCCGGGCTACTGTCTAAGGTTGTAGAACATTTTTCTGCTGCCTAGCTGCTTATCGAGTCGGGTTACAAAGAAGGTGGCCAATTTGCATGTCTAACCAATTGGGTTCCATAAATACAGGAGGAGCCTGAAACGTTATAGATAATTTAACTACGCTGTGTCTTTCATTTACCCGTTTGTTCGAGCGCGCGCACCCATTGAAAAATCGAATGCCCAAAAACAAAATATCGCGTCTTCAGACGAGTGAACTGAACAATTATTTCAATGTTTTGTATGCTCTACTGTTTTGATTTTGGTCAGTCCAGTTCGCCGATTTCGAGCTTCACCTGATCTCTTTCAAAGCGTTTGCTCAACTTTGTACCTGCTAACTTCGGCCCCATGCATGTATGTGTGATACTCAGAATTAAGGACTTTGTATAGCCCTAGAAATCGTACCTGAATTGAAACCTCGCACGCAAGTAACAAGGAGAAGACCTGGTAATCGTAGCAGTAAGTAGTTGTTATTCATGAGTTGAGAAGTCGAATTCATGGATGTACAACTGTGTTAGGTAAATCACCGTCTGTCATTGGCTGATCATATTAGCACATGCAAAGTCATAAACTGTATGTTAATTGGTGGAATACGGGACAAGCAACTTGGTGAATAACGGAAGACACAACACTGAGACCGTTCGTCCAATCCTGAAGTTGTATCTTTAACGCGATATTTGGATTGGCCGTTTGTCAGCTCTTCTGTTGTGTCGGGGTTCGCATAGGCGGTGAATCAAGTAGATTTCCACCACAGTATGTGGTTATTTTTGGATCATTCATAGGATGATGAATTGAGTGGTTACCAAACCGGTATATTTCTATGTTGTATCTAGTTATGCATATTTGGTTTTCACCATCAGGCCTCTTTAATCGCACCTACTTGAGTCCACATTTGCCTCACACTTCCATTGTCTCTAGCTAGCGATTCCGTTGTTCAGGAGTGTCATGTACAGCGGTCGTATAATATCATCTAACCACGCTTCGAATTCCTACACTAATACCTCTCATACGGTCGTCTTGTGCACACGCTGGGAAGTTTCTCAATGGCACCTGACCGTTGTCAGAGGTGACCTAATGCTACAACGATCTTATAGCATGAAATCTGACGCACTACTTGACTTCACAGGGTAACGCGGGGCTCCACGAAACGTAATGCAAGTGGTCTGTTCCCCACGAAGAAAATAATACTAGTGTTACGAGCTCCTGAGAGTGGAAGGCAAGAACGGACTGAAATACCGCAAGTATTACCTCGATCACGAATGAAACGTAACGATATCGCAAACAACACGAATAATCAGAACGCAAGTACTCGGATCCAACTCTTGCAACTTAGAATCCCCCCTCAACAATAAAGAAAAAAGACGGCCTTCAAAGGAGCTTTACTTGCTGCTCAGCCCGAAGACAAAACAGTGCCTTGAAACGGCTGTATTTATGGGTTTTCGGTGCCCTTGGTCCTAGGACACTGAACGGACCAATCAGGAGCAAGCGCGCGAACTCGAATCTTCCAGAATGATGGCGGGCATTCGAGTTATCAGAATAGAAGCATCTATTTCCCTTGAGAAATATAGCGAGTTTTTGGGAAAAAGTGCTTTACCAGGCAGGCCAGACAGCATGGCATCCATGATCTGCTGGAAAATGGCTGGGGCCGTCTTGACACCGAATGGCAGTCTGGTGTACTGGTATAGACCGCGATGTGTGTTGATCGTCAGCAGACCACGGGATTGTGGGGCGACTTCCACCTGCAGGTATGCATCAGCTAGATCTAGCTTGGGGAAGCAGGTTCCACCATTGAGGATCGTGAACAGGTCTTCAGGGACGGGCAGTGAATGGCAGTTAGCTTCCAAAGCAGCATTGATCCCGGTAGAGAAATCAGCACAAATGCGAACTGATCCATTGGCCTTTTTCACGACAACGACGGGGGCTGCCCAGAATGAGTAGATGACAGGCGTCAGCATCCCTAACTCCTCAAGGCGTCTGAGTTCCTGGTCGACCAGAGGTAAGGCGGCGTAGGGTACTGGGTGTTTCTGTCGAAAAACAGGTTGAGCTGCAGGTTTGAGGTGCAAAACCGCTTGGGCACGAGTGTAGCAACCAAGACCCTCATGGAATACCGACCTGAAGCGTTGAATAAGCTGGTCCGCCATGCACGGTGGCTTCGCTGTGGAGGACTGTAATCGATTGCAAATATATGTGATTGATAGTTCTGTCAGGCCGAGTTGTTCAAGCCAGTCGAGACCAAGTAGATTGAGATTTGCATCGGAGTGGTAACAAACTCCATCGATGGTCTTGTTCTTGAAGCTGACACGGCAATGCAATTGCCCAGTTAATTGCACCGTACCACCACAGGCATTGGTGGCGGAAAGGGATGTCTGCTGTACTGGCGGGCGGTAAACTGCTTTCTACAGGCGATTGGAGATGACTGTAATATAAGATGCAGTGTCGAGCTGGAGATGAGCTGGGTGTCCGTTGATCAGTACGGACACAAACTTCCTGCGTGAGACGACGTCGACTTTGAAAGAGGCAAGTAAGCTTTTGAACCTGGTACTTGGTTTGGAGTGAGGTGGGCGTGGCCGCTTGTTAGTTGTGTGCTGAATGCCCGGCGTACGTGATTGACAATAACCGTCTTTGTGGCCCACCTTTTTGCAACGCTGACAGCGGTGTTGCTTGAAGGGGCAGTAACGCGTGTAGTGCCATGCGCTGCAGTGCCAGCATGGGGAGGGCGGCAACTTTTTGGAGGTAGAGTTCACTGGGCGGCTCGTGGGGGAGAGTTGTTGCTGTTGCCTTGGATATGAGACTGTGTTGACAGAGGTTGTGGACTGAGCAGGATTCTGGACCAAGGCAGAGTCGTGTTTCAGGTTGAGCAGTCGATGGCCTTCATTGGTGAGGTCCTGAAGAGTAACTGACTCGTCTTGTTGTATCCGATCGAGCAGGCGTGTACGGAGGTCAGCATCACTGGGGGACTGGAGGCCGCAGACAAAGATGAGGCATCTGAATTGATCCTCCGTGAGGGAGGACAGTTTGAACCTCTCGCATTCGCGGTTTACGATGCGAGCATAGGTGACGAGATCATCAGAGTCCCGTTTGGTCAGCTTGAGACAGTGGTACCGCAAGTTGAATAGAGATGACTGATCACCAAATATCTGCGACAAAATACTGACCGCCTCTTTGAAACTGATGTCGCGTCGTGGGCTCTTGGGCAGGATGAAGTTGGCGTACCGCTCGTGCTCCACAGGGCCAAGTTTGCGGAGAAGAAGTCAGACATTCCACGAATCGTCCTGATCGGCAAATTCGATACAAAACAGATCATCGTACCGACTTAACTAAGAATCGAATGTCACGTTCGCATGCGGGTCGTAGACAAATTCGGAGATACTCGTTGCCAAACTGTCCACAAATTGTGCACTACCAGGTTGTGCGGGTTGGCCCAGACTCGTATTGGACAACCGTTGGGCAAGCGTCTCCATAAGCTTCATCTGCAACAGCAGCTTAACGTCATTACCGTCCAACGCCATTGAGCAGAAATGACACCCGTCGCCAAGTGGTACGAGCTCCTGAGAGTGGAAGGCAAGAACGGACTGAAATACCGCAAGTATTACCTCGATCACGAATGAAACGTAACGATATCGCAAACAACACGAATAATCAGAACGCAAGTACTCGGATCCAACTCTTGCAACTTAGAATCCCCCCTCAACAATAAAGAAAAAAGACGGCCTTCAAAGGAGCTTTACTTGCTGCTCAGCCCGAAGACAAAACAGTGCCTTGAAACGGCTGTATTTATGGGTTTTCGGTGCCCTTGGTCCTAGGACACTGAACGGACCAATCAGGAGCAAGCGCGCGAACTCGAATCTTCCAGAATGATGGCGGGCATTCGAGTTATCAGAATAGAAGCATCTATTTCCCTTGAGAAATATAGCGAGTTTTTGGGAAAAAGTGCTTTTCCCAACAACTAGCTTGTTTCGATTTTTCTTGTAACTTACATCTGCATACGTAATCCTTTTCGTTCAATCATTTTAGGGATGCTGATCCGTCCATTCCCACTTGGGACCTCCGCTGTTTTTGAAGAGTTTATCCAAATTAAGTCAAACATAACAACGGGATCTGGTGACTTAACACTGT
This sequence comes from Paragonimus westermani, assembly GCA_008508345.1. NCBI lineage: Eukaryota > Metazoa > Platyhelminthes > Trematoda > Plagiorchiida > Troglotrematidae > Paragonimus > Paragonimus westermani. The sequence goes on along the minus strand of QNGE01001760.1, from coordinate 109,503 downwards.
CCCTTTTTGTGGAATTTGCTGAGTTGTATCAACTTTTTGCCCTGACTTGACTAAACTTATTCACGCGATGTTTCGCACAACACGAAATTGGCAATTGTTGAGGGGTGGCACGCATCATACTAATCTCTAAAAAGGAACGGCTGGATTTCGTTTGGTTTCACATATGCCTGTAACGTCGAAAGTTTTTAAAAACTCATTCTCTCTTAACTAAATGACTAAGTGAGTACCACGGAATCTCGTCAGTTCCTCTATCGTCGTTTGATGCTCCCACTTGCCTAGTTATGTCTAATCCGTCATTGTTTGATAGTGACTGTAGAGCTGTACGCTTATGTTTCCCGGGCCGCATCCATGTGTTTAGAAGCACTGCTAGAGGATGCTGGTTCAAACTTTCGAAAAGCTTGACGTTCATATCTCAGCCGATTTCTGTACGATTTCCTTACGAACCACACCCAATTTACCCGGTTTTGTGGTCATATCTTGTCGTCACTCATCACTGGTTCTGGTGTTCTACGATGTACAGCCCTCTCGTTGTTTTTATTTTCACCTTACATAGCATTCCGTAACCGACTGTTGTGTCGGGCTTTAAACGCCCGTGCCATTTTTCTTCGTCTGTTCTGTTGTACAGTTTGTTCGAATGGTCAATTTAGTCCAAGTCCCTTGGTCTATTTCTAACACCTCCAGATGCGTTGATATGTTATTTTCGTTTATGAACGAAACCCACGATGAAGAACTTCTCTGTGTATGTCCATCCTTTCATGTACATACTACACCTTTATCTCGCTTCCTTTCTGTTAACTATCTGAGGATTATTTTGAACAACAACATGACTTGGTCACTTTGTTTTACAGGTTTTTTCCACCAAAGTTAAATCTCATTTATGTCGAGCGTTCAGAGTTGTCCTCCATTCCATATCACTTATGTACTCAGTATATCAGTGCTTGTGTGCCCATTGATGGATGTTTTGTTGCCAAATGATTTTGTATTTTTCACTGGATCCCTGAAACGGTTATTATCGTTTATTAGTATTCCCCGGGTCATCGTGCTGTAATGTGCGAACATTTCACAGGAAAAAATCCCGTCTGACTAAACCCATTCCCCTTATATGGATCCCTTCAAACGCACTTCTGTTGTGACCACAAAAGACGGTCAGCCTGCGAGAAAATCCATACAGGTTACGTTAAACTATACGACAACGAACGCTTACACTGGTTTGCATGACTGACATACATTCACACACTGGGTAACGGTACATTATCATTCGCCTGGGTGATACGTCCCCCATAGTACTTACGCACTGTTCCAATAGTCGCTTCCGACTTTTAGTCTTCCTGGCGTTGAGACCTGCCTTTTAGTTGCCGAATGTATGCACTATACTGCTTACAACCGAGGCTGCCTGTTATACAAAACGTCTACATCTTCCACTAAATCCCGGCAAAAGCCTTATTTTGCAAATACCCGGTCTTACTCTTCTTCTGTCAATACTTATATTGCTCGACTTCATCACAAACTCAAGCTTTTTACTCTTAAGTTAACCACGAAGCTGAATCAGTAGTTCTGTTTAAGTGATACCTACTTTAACCGTTTGCCAACTCTTCCCTGTAATTCGTAACGATGATTGTTATTATGACCTTACGTTTTTGAGTTATTTGGCTTTCATTGACTGGAGATGTAATTCTGCAAAAGCTGAATATTCCCTTCCCGAGGTGAATAAAGCGTACTGTTGACTTGGTACGAATTAGTTTAGCATCGAACCGTTCACCAATCAAGATGTCTAGATGTTTCCTTTAACGATCCGCTTGTTTTACCGCAGTCAACCGTTTCAAGTCAATCCACTTTATGGATGCTCAATGAATCTGAGGCGCTGACATCCTCGTGATTCCATTGATACCATCGTCAAACAATCTGATTCCGGTTGTTTGACGAACAGATGACTGTCTTGGTAACAGTCATCGACTCAAGTGTCTTGAGTGCAATCCGAAAATAGTTTTCTGTTATTTCCAGGGTACAAAGGCTAGTTTCACTCCCTTCAGTCGTTCGATAAACTAGTGCTGACGGTCTTTTATCCACAGTTACCGTTATATTCAGCTATAGGTGGAATCTAGTGACCATTATTCGTTAGGCTTGTACACGTAACAGAAATCCAGTTGTGTCACAACTGCACGGCTACTGAATATGTCATGCCTCCTCACAACAAACCTCCATAGTTGCTACCACTTTCCCCCAGTGTTTGTTAGGTTCTCTCACCTGAATAGAACTAGTCAACTTGTTCACCAGTGCTCCCTGGTAAACGTTCCTTACATTCTCCTCGATCGGATGTCAGTTAATTGGCTTGAATTTACGAGTGTGACCTCAGGGCAATTGACGGAAGAAGACGAGCACGCACAGCAACGTGACCCGAGTTCAGGCGGTCACTCCGAAATGCCCGACAGTGTTTAGCAGAAGGGGGCCACCTGTAACTGACTGCTGCATGATCGAGTTGTGTCCGTGGCTGTGATACGCAGAGCGATTTGTCTGTGACGCTGTGTTCTCTCGTGTGTTGAAATTCGGTACGGGGTGCTGGTACTGAGACCGTGAGATGTGTACAGTCACCGCAGTCTTTCACCACTGTGACTGCATTGTACTCGGATACCAAGCTAACGATCCAGCGCATTCCGTCTAGATCAGGGCGATTGGCTTAACCACTCAAACCGCTGACCAGTATGTGCGTATGTTTGTTGAGCTTTAGACAGTCGCCAATGGCGTATTCATGACACCATCCTAACAACTATCCGTTATGGCTCACGTCGACTTAATGAATACACAGTGTTTTTCTGACTTGCGTTATCGGACTTTAACCGGTGCACTGAGTCTGACACCATACAATCGCCTGTTCGCTGTAACTCAGTTTAGCAAACATCGCTGCTTACTGAATCTCAGTGCGATTCGCACTCCAGTTTGAGCACTAGATTCAGTTTCGACCTCACCAGAGGCCCTGAGAACGAATTACTTGGATTGACAGTTGTCTAAGGATGATCTGGAATGAACAACCATTCTTTGATCGTAGACTCGCACCTTCGCTGTGCAACACACATCGAGTGTCAGACTTTAAAGCGCACTTGCCAAAGCAGCTTGCTTTCAGTGACTCATGAGGCTAACACATTTGCCTGGCCTGAGAATGTAGCAATTAAGACGTTGATGTCTGATCCTGATCAATGCTGCCTGCAGTGGATGCATATGTTTGTCGGACTTTTGGATGATGTCTAGTGTTTCCCGTTCGTGTTGACTAATACGCCGGTGGTTATGGTCAAATTTGGGGCATTCAGAGTGCTATTTTGTTCGGGGTACCTATTCTAATCTCCTTTTTACTTCGCACCACCAGTGTCCATAATATCGTGCCTTATTATCTGGACACTCCTACACGGTCACTAGTGCGGTATACAATCCTCTGAATACATCTGCCTTTCTTCTGACTGGTTCCCGTTGACTTCTCTAGAAATGAGGCATCTGGCAGTACCGAATTCGGTATAGCCCTCCAGATCGACGCAATACACAAGTCTGTGCACTACTTCAAGGTGTAATGGAACCCTAATCCGTGATAGCTTGAGTATCTACTAACAAATTACGATGTCCCTTTGGGAGTCAACGGGAAGATCAAGCCTATGGTTTGGATCTTTATTGTTGGGCTTGGCGTGCAAGCTTAATGCAATGGCGCTTGTCTGGCCCGCGTCCTGTTCTGTTCCGTTGTGTTGTCCTCAGTTCCGTTCCGGTTCCAACCGCGTTATGCGTGCTCGCGTATCGGCCGCACCGAACCACCTCCAGTTAATTAAAGCGTTCCCATTGGTTGGGTGTGCAGATGGCTCGTGCATGTCTGCGTTCGGGTATAGAAGAGAGCTTTCGGGCCGGCGAATGTTTGGACGCCCATGCGCAGGTTGGGATAGTGGGCGTCGCCTAGGCTAGACGGCTTGCCACGTGACGGGCCGCATGAGAGGGCGAGACGACGGCTACATAGTCTAGGTTGTGTGTACCTATGTGTCAGTGAGTGAGGCTGCACCATGGAGCGTGCCTCCTCATTAGGAAGCGGCGCATTGCTGAGGGTTACCTGTAATGCCTTCGAATGACCCTAGAAATCTTACTCGAATTGAAACCTTCCGCGCAAAGAGTGCGAAGAAGACCTCGTACTGCTTACGGTAGGCAATTCCTATTCGTGAAACAAGAAGCCGCATTTGTAGATGTTCACTAGTATTGAAGGAATCGTGGTCTGCTATTAGCTGATTATATTGGCACCTACAATGTCATACTGTCAGCTGATTGGTGCAATACGGAGTAAAGAACTTGACAAATAACGGGAGGTGTAACATTGAGGCTTTTTGTCTAATCCTGATGCAATATTTTAAGGCGACGTTTGGATTGGTCTGTTGTTAGATTTTATATTGTGTCGGGGTTTGGACAAGCGAATAATCGATCAAGTATTCACAACATTAACGTTAGACTTTATGCCAGTTCCAGTCTTCTTCATTTCTTAGTATAGCGCAAACGTGCTCACTGTTACTGAGAAGCCTGCGCCCACTCATGGGTAGTCAGGCACTTCGACTGGTAAAACTGAAACACTACTCGTATGCAACGATACTTTTCACATCCAGATAGGCTTTCAGCCGATCTTTTTGGAAAAGGAGTATTGTATTCTAGTTCACCTCGCATCAGAGCTCATCAGTATTGAGCATTCTTTTCATGGCGGGCGTTCCCATTCTGATCCACGTTTTTTGTGAGATGGCCGTGTTCCCTACTGCTCCCATTGAACTCGTATCAGGTACGAGCGAATTCGTCCATTCAAACTTTCAGCCTCACTCCTCTCCTAGAGCTGTTTAATTGTCCGAGTAATTCGTGCACATTTATCCTATCTGTGGACCCCGTATTTCCCTTCTCGATTAGGACACAACTGAGGAGCTCACTCGAGACGACCATTTGGCTTCAGCCACACTATCCTCAAAGTCGCTGTACGCTTGGGCACCGGCTCACGGCGATTGTCAGGTGATGTGTTATCACCCTCAAACGGACAAAACGTTGGCTCTTATGGAACCATCTGAGGTTCGACACGTGATTGACGACTGGTGCAAACTGACATACGAGTATCAAAAGAAACGGCGCTATCGATGGGTGCAGATCTTCGAGAATCGTGGTGCTGCTGTGGGATGTTCCAACTTACACCCGCATTGCCAGGTATGCGAATCATTCTTGTTCTGTTCTTTCGTTTAACCACATTTACAGTTCACGGTGCGTACTTATGGTGGCAAGTAGTCGGGAAAATTTGCAGGATTTTATGATAAGATTCCCATAATTTTGGTTCAGGTCGTACAAATTCCAAATGCCTACTTCATGAGAAGGTTCAACACGGCAAGCATGTTTCCCACAGTTCATCACCTAACCAATATACTTACGAGTGAAATCAGCATTAAACTGATCCGTTCAACTGCTCACAATCGAACTCACCATAATCTGGGCATTCAACTAGTTGGCGTTCCATGATTGAGGTCAGCTATCGGTGTACTCGAAAGACAAGTGTTAGCTGTCCACGCCAAGGAGGTAGTAAAGTTTGAAAACACCAAATTTGTGGATTACGTAACCTGATGGCAACCGATTCGACCGTTTCCAAACTAGGCTGTCTGGTCACTTTGGGTCGGTTGATTGATATTCATGCCAATACCTCTGATTTGAATACACGAACAGACTAGATACACTTGTAAGATATCCGAACCGAATCTAGTACGAATGAAGTCAAACAGTTTGGGTGTCGTGTTTGGTATATTATTGATGAATGGATTGAGAATAACACAGTGTTACGAGCAAGTTGTAATACTCTACGTTTCAACCACCTCGGGTGAACTTCTTCAGGAAGGTGGTAATGGAAGTCACGCTAACAAAGGAACAGAGGTCACGTGGGGTTTGCCGTGACTAGGTCGATCCGCGTTGCATCCGAACTGATTGGTCGAGTCTTTTGCCCGTCAAATGTGGGTGAGACCGATGTAGATAGGATATGTCTGTGTCTGGTGTTTGTCCATCTACGCCACACTGCAGACAGGGGTTTGTTATCATTGTGATTAGCACAAGCGTGCCGTGTGTAAATGGTGAGAGCCTCAGCAGAGCACCGCCCCGTGTGGGAAGGCAGACCCCTGTGGATCACTCGAGCTTGATCAGTACCTACGTTGCGATTCTCAGACAGTGCATTTAGTGAGATCGCCGAATCCTTTTCCAGCTTCTCAAGTTGATATGCATCTTTAGAAGGGAAACCCGGGTGTGCCTCTCGTGTTCGGAAACACGTACTTTCAGTTGCCTGATTGGTTATCCAGTGAATCTGAGAAGATAATCACCGTATTCGATTTCATGAGCGCAGTCTGTCTGGTCGCCCATAAGAACTGCATCCATAGAATGCATCACCAATCGTTCTAAGATATTATCAAACCGAAATACTGTCCAGATAGCGTACTCAGAGGGAATTGAGCGAATTTTTCACGTTCTTTCTCGATACGGCATTTGCACAGTAGGCCTGAAAGTTTTGGTCTCCTCTTTAGTCTGCATGCGCCTAATTGTGTTTTCAATAAGTGTGTCGGGATATTGATTAATGGTTAGTATTTTCCTAATGCGAGAAGTCTCTGTTGTTTCGGTGAGATCAGTGAGGCAGATCGTATTGGCTCTATTGCCGAGTGATTTGATGATTGTTCTCTTCATACCAACTGGGTGCGACGAGTGGAAATTGAGATGCCGACCAAAATGGGTAGGTTTGCGGTACGCAAAAACCTGAAATCTCTGTTGCTCGTCAACTTTGACTGGGCAGTCTGGAAAATTAGGTGAGCGCTCATCGGTCTCAATTTCCAATGTGGATACAATGCCGTTGCATTTCAAGTTAACAAACCGCATGAATTGGTCGCGAGCGGTCCGTTTCATGACTACGAATGTGTCATCTACATACGGCCACCAAATTCGTGGGGGGCAGATAAATTCACTCATCGCTTGTGTTTCCGGGTATCCGAGGTAGGGGTTGGCTTCTGCAGGTGCAACAGGGGAACCCGTAGCTACAACATCGTTTGTGTTATTCTCACTCCATTTATCAAACCACATACACTGTTAGACAAAAATGGACGGAAACTCGACTCTGGCTTGGAAAGAGTACGGCTCTCATTTATTGTTGTTCTTTACTTCTCGATTTCGATCAATGATTACTGCTCATTCATCCGGTCGCAGTTTCCCTCCACTCACAACAGTTCCTGTGCATGCTGACCCTCAAAGGTGGACATTTGGCGATTGGAATGCGAATGGCAGGTAGCTGACCCACGTTCTCTTCACGGGAAGTTGGACGAAAAGTGCGTCTGTTGTGACTCAATGGTGGCTGCCAAACGATAACGGGCATTCCAAAAATCCAAAGTGATGGTGAATGAGTCTGTGCATGAGCTGACCTTCGTTCATCACCTTAATTCACATGGCCAATGTTTTTGGCTACTAGGTGTTGGGACTTTCTGCATGGTCACTTACTGTCAATATCGTGTGTGCAGGATGGCCAGATACTCCAAGATAATTCTGTAACCGACTAATACAGCCCCTTATTTAGATTGCATTACGGCGAAACATTTTTTCGTAGCGAACTAATACTGATTACGCCGTTCATTGTTGTTCAACCGCGTTGAGTATTCCGGATATAGCGCCCAATCGAATGAAGGCGTGACGAACTGGGCAGCTCCTGTGACAAGCGGTTGAACGAGAGTGATTGATGTTCATCAAAAGTCGTTCACTTGCGCTACCGATACCGAGGAGCAAGTACATTCGCGTAGCAGCGCAACGCTTTGAGTGCAGAACTCATTTCTTTTTCATATCAGCCCCTATTCCGGCAGACAATGGTAACTGATCCTGACCGTTTGTCTTGTCCAACCCCATTAAATATGCATATCTGATCTGTGCGGGTTTTACGGTGGAAGCCATCCCGTCTGCTTTTTTTGCCCAACAATGTGGGTGAGTGATTTCGGCATGATTCCCAGATGAAACTCTGTGCTTTATAAGCTACTTATCTTTCCCGGTGACTTACTTGCATTGAACCGATACAATTAAAGGTTTACTGATTCCTGTGAGCTAGTACAACTGGAAATCGGCATTACCGACTTATTCACCTCGGCACTGTGTTTCATCACTGTTTCGTGTTGTCGTTCTGTCAATACGATTGTGCCGTGTCGATCAGTGGCACATCAGGTTGAGCGTATTCCTAGTAAGTTGTTTGGCATGTTTGCTAATTATGAGGGGATACAAGTGTAAACTATGATGTTGGTTTCGATTGAAATCGAACCAGCAATGAAATTAGGATTCTCCTATGCGGTCGAACTGTGCAGCTATGCCGGAGCTTGGAGAACATATTCGCTTGCTCAGATGGGTCGTTCCTTTTTGTTACGCAAGTGAAATGAATTTAACAATGAGGAAGATGGCTTGTTTATTGTACAACCGCAGTGTTTATCGTAGAAACGGTAGATAATTTACCCAAGCTAGTTACTTTCTTATCAGCGTGATGATCGACGCCGAGAGCCGAATGGGTGGACTCTGTCGTCAAGTAAAAGACTAACAATTGGCCACCAATAATCGGCATTCTTCTATCCTCAAAGGTTGTATTTGACAAACGTTAAGAAAGGATGATTTTGTTATAGCTTTAAATTGTTTGAAAGATTATCACAAATTCATCTGTTCAAGTTCCAATACTATGCTCATTCGACCGCTCTGCTTCCGAGCATTATCAATGCCATCTGCGATGGGGGGCAGCAAACAGGTGACAATTACTGACCTCTCCAAGACGGCGGTAATTGCTGAAATCCAGTTCATCGCCCCATGAACTGCTTACAGACAATGTCATCGTCCCCCAACCTCACATGTACTACATGCAGGTTAAAATAAGAACATTGCCAACTAGAAATGTTGGTTTCCAAATTTCGAAAGCAGGTAATCTTACCGTGTGTAATGTGAAATGGGCCAAAACCGGTTGACTGTGCTAGTATTTAGTAACCAAAATGATCACCAAAATCCTAGCAACTACAACACTTGTGTTGATTTTCAGAAGAGACCAATCATGTGACTGTCAAAAGATTATGGCCGATAATTAAATATATCTGGAATCATTAATCAAAGTTAGTGATCGAAATGTTGGAGATGGTTTTGCTTGTAAGCATTCATCTACTTCAGGCAGGGAGGTCTAACTTTAAATAGTCATAATTTTACGACCTTCCAAAGTAACGGGCTACCTTAATTCCTGTTATACCTTTGATTTGACGTATTCTGTTTCCCCTGATCTCAGAGTGGGGCTTCTGTCGAGTAGTAAACTGACTGGAATTGAGTGTGTTAACGATGCTGCTTTACTCAGTTATCCTACGGAGAACGTGTATGTGGCTTCGCAATTACATTCACTTACTGACGACAGGCATGGGCTACAATCAGTATCTGCGCTTGGTTCGCCTTGATGGATCAGAGACGTAACTCATTCGTACGGTAGATGCACGTGGACTCTCGGCGTTCGATCGCCATTGCTCCTGTAAGCTAGCTGGTACCAGATGGGCTGACTGTGTAAATAACGTAATGGTCTGTCAGCACGTTTGGGCAATGTGCGAGTTTGCGACCGACATTTAAGGCAACGAGAAGACCATCTTCGTTGGTTGGATCACGCTGTTTGTATGCGGACAGGATGTCTTTAGCACCGCACATTGTTCACTGTGGCTGCTGATGGTCTAAAGAAGCCGCAAGACGATCAGGTGATGACGTTGTCGTAGGCCATTAAATCCTGTAAGGTTGGTAGGTGCGGTCTGTCCAATTGGGGAGTTGGCCGTCTAATGATGAGCCTGTATCCGCAAGGTTTTTAATTCTTTCTCTCTTTCCTGAACATCCAGGCAATTGTGCTTCAAGCTGTTTTTGGCATAATCTTCTTGAAAGTCGATGGTCGTTTCCAGACCCAGTGAAAACGTAGTTGAGTAGACTCAGCTGTGAAATTTAAGCCCGGTTTCCTTCTTGATTGTCCTCGTCAGTAGTACGCATTCTTTCCAATACGAGGACTTACCTTTCGGTTCTCGTTAAATGGCTATGCTCAGCATTAAACCACTAGCCTTGCTGTAAGCACGGTCGAATCACCTGCCATAACTTATCAGTCACATTTGATTGCGTCTATCGTGAGGTCAATCACGCAGTGGTCAACACGGGTATATGGCTGCATTTCCAGGCCTCCATTACTGACGAGCGGTGATAAGGGCAAAACTCGAATCTAGTACTTCTTTTTAGATGTGGTCGACTGAATGCGAAGATGCAATCAACCGTAAATAGTGTTCAATTGGTGTCGACCAATTCTGTTATTGTTGGTGGTCTCGGTTTATAATATCGGTGCCGTAAAGTACGTCACTTAACCATCATAGAGTGTACAACCTGACTACCCGGCCAATCGATCGCATATTCCGAACTTCCCGAAATCCGCACTCGCGAACAACTGAACCACCCACACGATCATCTCACTTAATGCGAACTGTAACTGGCGGAGACAACAATGACCAAGCACCTCAAGTCTGTTAATATCTTTGTTGCGAACAGGCCATGTTTCCGGATAGTAGCACACTATCGCATCTCGTAAACTAACTGTGGACAGTGTTCCAGTAATTGTTTCTTGAAGGTGGTGGTGTCTTCACTGTTCTCACTGTATCATGAAACGGTCCACTGTCTCAAACGAAACGTGCAGTAGCGAACGTAGGAGTGGGAATGCTCCGGTCCTGAGGCAACACTGCATTTTGAAGACATGAAGCGCATTCCATATGAACCAGCCTAGTCACTAGCCTTGTTCCACGTGGTCTACATTCCTTCGACAGAACGACTAGATAAGACTGGCATCCGCATACCCCATGTCGGTCAATCTAGTTCCAGGAAGAAGCTCAACATGGAACTCAATGGATCTCTCAAAAACACCCTCTAGAATGTCATCGTTGGTAGAGTTGAGCAGAGAACAGGCGTAAATCATTATAGGTGATGAACACAAGAAGCAGTTCTCCATAAACTCTCACCCTGTTTGCAGGTTCGTACATTTTCCTAGAAATCCCTTTCGAAGGAAGCAGTTCCGGAGAACGTTGCAATCAACCGATTTGAAGTCAGACTTTGGGTGGGAGATGACTGTGACCATCGGCTGCCTATACGGGTGTCGATGTTCCAGTACTTACCACAAGATAAAAATGTGGTCAGTGCATTGTCAATGGGATGGAACTACTGCCTGCGTTTATGGCGTTCCCTGGGTTTATTGAGTATTTTAAGATAAGGTTAACCAGTAACCTGGACGTGATTAATACTAGGGTGTTACGCCCGCCACGTGGACTTTGGGCCTCCTTTTCGAGAGCTGGTATTACTGCTGATGGGCACTAATCTCGAAGGCCCTTCTCAGTTTCCAAAGCGGCCTGAAGGAATTCTACCAACTACACCACTCTATTATCTTTGAAAGGAGAATAAGGGGAGACTTGGTTCACAAGCCTTGTTACGCTTCAGTAACTTAATCTCCACAACTACTTCTGCTCCCAACGCAGAAAGAATAACTGACCATTCGGATCCCGTGGTCGACGCCAACAGAACTGGTGATATGTGAACCATCCTTTTCAGATAAAATCTTGTTCGCACCTGCTCGACAGCTAGTATAATCAACAATCAGGGAAAATAGCTTTCTGCTATTACGAGTTAATATGACTGATTCCAACTGTTTTATTTGTTTGACCAGGTGATGCTCATAGTCTTTATGCAAGCTTTCAGTCAGTTTGCATTTAGGTTCTCGACGGTCTTCGTCATATTCAGCTGCAGGTGGAATCTAGTGACCATTATTCGTTAGGCTTGTACACGTAACAGAAATCCAGTTGTGTCACAACTGCACGGCTACTGAATATGTCATGCCTCCTCACAACAAACCTCCATAGTTGCTACCACTTTCCCCCAGTGTTTGTTAGGTTCTCTCACCTGAATAGAACTAGTCAACTTGTTCACCAGTGCTCCCTGGTAAACGTTCCTTACATTCTCCTCGATCGGATGTCAGTTAATTGGCTTGAATTTACGAGTGTGACCTCAGGGCAATTGACGGAAGAAGACGAGCACGCACAGCAACGTGACCCGAGTTCAGGCGGTCACTCCGAAATGCCCGACAGTGTTTAGCAGAAGGGGGCCACCTGTAACTGACTGCTGTATGATCGAGTTGTGTCCGTGGCTGTGATACGCAGAGCGGTTTGTCTGTGACGCTGTGTTCTCTCGTGTGTTGAAATTCGGTACGGGGTGCTGGTACTGAGACCGTGAGATGTGTACAGTCACCGCAGTCTTTCACCACTGTGACTGCATTGTACTCGGATACCAAGCTAACGATCCAGCGCATTCCGTGTAGATCAGGCCGATTGGCTTAACCACTCAAACCGCTGACCGGTATGTTGGACTGTCGGTGGCGGCGTTAGAGCGTGCGTCGATGCAATGCGTACAAAACGTTTACCTGACTTTCGTTTGACAGATTCAACATGTTGTACGGAGCCTGATGGTACGAAAGTGTCCAGTGGGATCCAATTTAGTAAGTATTGCTCTATTCTGGAATTCGGGATGTTCACGAAACTCGGCTTCTGCATAACTAGATGTAATGAGGTGGAAGTGCTGGTATTGTGTTAGGAGGCAAAATCACCAAAACAATCTAGTCAGGACATCGGTAACGGCTGACGAAATCAGTCATCATTTCAAACCATCCAAGGTCGCGGTGACAGCTACAATGCACTGGAGGCACGTCGCCTGACAAGCAGGATACGTGCAAGTTAGTGGGGTTGTCACGCCATCCCGAGAAACTATAACGCCTATGGATTCGGCCTTACTTGGCCACTTGTAAGCGAAGTGACCCAGACAGGTAGACAGTGACCCATCGATATTTCGTGATATATATTTACAGGCATTTCATTCATTTGGTCGAACTGGTTTTTGGCAATACAGCGTGTTTACCGCAACCGTATCTTGTCTTCGCGCAAGTAGACTAGGGGAAGCCGCATAGCAGTCGAGCAGTATTAGAACGTCAGTCAAAGGAAAGGCGCGTTACATCAGTGGCGACAGAGGTCAAACCGAGCCCAATAATGGCCATCTCTATGGTGCAGATGCAGGTGCTCCTTCAACAGCAGCAGTAGATTTTCGAGCAGTCACAGGCGAAGCTTATCAAAATGTTGACGCAGAAGTTTTCGAGTCAGTCATTGGGAGTTGCAAACCAGGACCAGTTACCTACACCAGAATCGATTATCCAACAAGTCGGTGAATTCCATTTTGATGCTATCGGTGGAGTCACGTTTGACGCTTGGTTCCATGAATATGAAGATATTTTTCGTGTGGAGATGGTACAGCTTCCCGAAGACGAGAAAGTCAGACTATTACTGAGAAGACTGGGCACAACAGAACACGAACGATTCGTGAATTTCATCTTGCCAAAACATCCCAGAGATTTAACCTTTGAAGAAACCACAAGGACGCTGTCACAGATTTTCGGTGAGCAATCATCTTTGTTCAATATTCGATATCATTGTCTGAACTGAAAGAATCCTAGCGATGACTGGATACAGTATGCAGCTAATGTCAATCGGGAATGCGAACGCGCCAAACTTCATAGCACGACGGACGACCAGTTCAAGTGTCTCATTTTCGTATGCGGCTTACATTCACCACAGGACGCAGATATTCGGACCAGAATTTTGAACAAGATTGAGCAGTGCCCAGATATCACCCTACAGAGTGTCGCAACAGAATGTCAGCGACTCGTTAACCTGAAACACAACACGGCAATGATTCAGCAGGCTACTTCATCGGGTCCTTCAGAAATGATTTATGCAGTCAGAAGCAAGAGCACGACTAAAGAAACAAGCCCTTAGCCGGCAGTAAATTTAAAACCACCATCAGCATGCTGGTATTGCAAAGAATGGCACTGCTCGTCTCTGTCCGTTCAAAAATCATATATGCAACAGATGTGAAAAAAGAGATCACAAAGAAATATGCTATCGCGCACTAGTACAACCATCCCGACGTCATGGAAGCTTTCACGGGCGCCCGAAGTTCTTCCCCAGCAAGTCAAAGGCGGTCACCGCAAGTACGTTACTCTTTGCATTAATGGTGTGTCTACCCGCATGCAATTAGACACTGCTTCTGATATCACATTGATTTCCCGTGATAAATGGCGAAAGCTTGGGCGACCTCCATTGCTTCCAACGCATCATACGGCTTGGTTATCTGGAGGTGAGCTGAAGTACACAACGCTACCAGACGCACAAATCTACATTTAGATACAGTACACGTGGTGCTCCATACCCGAGACAGCTTGGTTGGCTGTTTTTTCTGTATTGTGAGGTCGTCGAACTCGTCAATATGCATTCAGATCGCTCTTTCTTCGCCGCTTGTGTAGACAGCTCTGTTGTACGCTCACAGGATCATACCATACTGCCGATACAGTCTTACGTGATCAATAATTCGGCGCACAACCCTACTAGTATAACTGCTGTTTTTCTACTGATTGCTCTCCTTTCTCCTGCATGACATAGTTTCGCTAGTTTTTAACCGACTGATGCAATGTACACGCTTGACCACCACACGAGTTTAGTACAATAGATCCAGGGACAGTTGCCGTTTCACGCAGTCCTGAACCGAGGTTCATATTCTTGCCGTGTTAGGTATGTACACTATTGGCCACTTTTAATAAGGTCGAAAGTTGGACCAGATACTTCTTTTTGAAAGGTGGTATGTGAGTAAGAGAACTACGCGAGTAGTATTGATTATAAGTAATGTTTAACTTGTCACAAATTTGTTTGCAGTTGGTCTGTATGCCCTCAAAAGTAGTTGAATCCCACTCTACTCATTTTATATTCACTTGTAGACAGCATTCACGACCCAGGTCCATCTTTTCGGTTATGGTTTCACCAAACAGCTTGCTTCGTTCTCACGCTCATCACACGTCCGATGATCTTCTGTGAAATAACTTCGCATGACGTTGTATGCTATCTGATTACCTTGTTCAAAAGGACATGTTTTTCAGGATTATCTTTCATTATGTGTGTATGTTTCGGGGCTTGACCCTTTCTGCTACCTGGGCGTGGTGGTCAGGCTTGCGTGCTGTTTAGATCCTGAGGGCTGTGCTGACTGTGACTTCAGTCCTTGCGGGTTCAACCTTGTCAGATTGGCCAAAGGGGACCAGCCAGACAAAAAGCAGTTGCGTGAGTGTCTGTGGACTTCTATCCATTCTTTTCTTCGGCTTTGTTGTTGCATTGTATGATGAATGGTCTGCATGGCTTTTCATAGTTGAGCGAGAAATTTGCTTTTCATCCCCATCTTCTTTAGGCTGCACTAACATGCAATCCTATGCTGCAACGCTCCTTGTATTACACTTCAAAAATCTATCTTCCTAGTTTAGATCTCGCCATTGCAGCCTCTCTCTGTTTAGTTTCCGAGAGATAAGGGTTTCCTTTCCTTATTAGCCAATCAAGTGGCTAACCAGCATTGGCCGGCTGGACAGAAAGGCCCCACTGGCACACACTCCCGGTCTTATTCCTTCGGGTTTACACTGGATATGTGGTGTGTTGGTGGAACTGCAATTGGTGCAGCGCAAGCCGGTTGCAGTGATGGCTAAGCGCAGGCGTCCTTTGGCTTCGATCACTGTGACAGGCTAATCCGAATCGGATGCCGCCAACCATGTTTCGGTGCCTCTCACTTGTCGGGTCGTCTGAACATTCTGTTAGTTTACATAACTGATCACAGTTGATTGTATCATTGTCATTATACATCTAAACTAAACAAGCGATCAATGGGCTTGTGAGAACCACGTTTACCATGAAAACTACGAAGCTAAAATTCTACTCCCGAATCAGTTGTGCATTAGTAATCAGTTCCAGTAGAGCTGTAATCCAATGAGGTCGGTACTAATTTTACTGGCCCGCACTCTTCTTTTTGAATCTGCTCACATGTGACTACTGTACTGTGTCTGTCACTGATTCTGTGATTACTGACTCAAGGTCACACTAGTAATTTGCAACCGTACCAACAATTTATTACACCCCGTACATTTTTCGAGATCAGTTTGTCCCTATCAATTTACATTTAATTACTAGCCTCAGGGTTCTTAGTATACTTTGATCCACTAAGCGGATCACAGGCAATTCAGTTCAAGGATTTGAGCTACACTGTTACATGGAATTGATTGCCAATCCTGATATGAGAAATGAAATAAGTTGTCAGTTTGGGTTTCTGGTACAAATCTTTGTGGTGTCCAGTTTATGTTTTAGAGTGGGTTGGCCTAGTGTAGAGTGAACTGTGGTAAACATAACGGTTCGTTTGTACTCCGCATTTAGCTGCAACGAAGGCCATGATCACTAATTTGTGGCATCCTTCTGAGTACGTCAGTATAGCCCGTGAAAGACTTGTATGCACACTTATTGTCTCTGAAATGTTCCTATTGTGTCTGGGTACAAAAAAATGTGTTAGGCGTATGTTTTCGACCAAATCTCAAATGTGAATTCTGTTTTACTGGTTCACTCTAGCTGCCTTGATCCCTTCGACATCAAATCGTTTTTCGCCAGCTTTTGTGCACATGAAAAGTGTGCAGTATGGCAATAAAATTGGACAAATTATAAACTGTCTTTGGCTTTCCAGTTCATCTTGTTATCAAGCTCTACGTTGTCTTCTTTAATTTCTCGTAAGCATGTCACTGTTCACCGCTCAATTGAAAACTCGTATCAGCACGACTGGTTCCGTCCAGACCGGTGCAACTTGTTGTTTCTCCTAGTGATAGTGTGTTTTGTTTAGCTTTGCGCTCGTTTCTTGTAAAATAATCGTTGCTTTGGATGCTGTACGCATTATTGTGGATTCGGTGTGAAACAGGCTTCGGTACTGATGCTAGTCACTTGTTTGTGCAACTCATACTCGGTGTGGAAACACCCGTTTAAATCTGGCATCATTCCATGCACTTCGATCTCCGCTGTTCCTGACTGCCTGTTTCTTACGGGTCTTAACTCTAATTCTGTCCTAACCCCATCTCCCCCCCGTTCCCTTCTAAATGGGCGAATCCCGTGATAAATCGAATGCTAGTGAAAAAATTTACCACCAGTCGTATTACTTACGGTATCTGGCACATGACACCTCGAATTCTTAGCCGCATTGCGGCTCTTTGATTACGTTTCTCTCTTCATTTCGCGACACAGTCGTCCGTCTCACAATCGTTCATCTGATTGGCGAATCTTTCATTAGCCATGCAGACTGCGATTGGATGACCGCGCAATAAAACGCCCAAGATTGCCGCAAATGGTGGGCAGGCTTGTCTTCATGTGTAACGCTCTGCGTGTCTTATGTGCGTTTCGCTGCTTGCATGTAAATCCAGCTGGCGGAAAGTGAGTGTTTTAGGGTCTTTCTGTTCCTGAACTTCTGTTCTCCACTAGTTTTTCTCAAATTATACACACATTACACTGAGCAACCTGTTGTGCACATTTCCCCAAACAGTCCGTTTATTAAACAGAGAAACTGTTCGTCGAATACGCCAACACCCGTCAAATAAGACATCTTACCGTCCCATTCTTAGTCACACCGGTTGTAGATAAGTTCGACGAGATCATTACCAGGTGAACTGACAAGGTTCAGTGCTTGTGCTTGGTCAATTTGCTGTATGAGACTGTGTTCCAGTAGTTCAGTCTTCCACAGGCACACAACTGCTCAATTATATTTATGACGGCGTAGCAACCCACTTTTGGTGAGCACGCCGTCTTAGTCCAAACTTCAGGGGGTCATCAGACTTTGCTTTGTTCATCATTAGCCGCTTTCTAAACTTCACTTTTAGATTTTCGTGTGTGACTTTCTGTCGTTTGTTGTATAGTATCAGGTGAGCAACCACTATAGTTTTAACACAGCAGTCTAGTATTATTACGTGTAACTGACATCTCTTGAACTCCCAATTCTCATGGACGTCAGTGTTAACCTACGTGGGATATCTATGATGATGTACGTCCTTTTGCCTCTTGTTTTGTCTCACCTGATTGGCAATCTGAAACAGTTTTCAGGTCATCCTGTCCACTTTCTGAGCGTCATGTGTTCCCATAACTGTTCTCTGTTTATAGCCGCTTTTCGTAAGATGAAAGGTGTCTATCCGATTTGCTTGTCAGACAGTTGGCCAAGCATTCTTTATAATTCGCCTATTCATAGCACACGTTCCATGTGAACGTTTGATAACTACCAGGCTGGAGCGCACATAACCATATTCACCGGCGGTTGGAAACACTTTCAATTGTAGAACTATGCCGAGTACAGCGGTTCTCCTATATTTGGTTTGGTATCTCCTTTCGCCTAACTAGTTGCCTATTTACATATCAACTAGTATACTTACTGAGACCATAGGCTGTTTTTTCTTAAGCTGCAGTACCAACTTCTAAAGATCTTTTGAGCACACAAGTCGGGGTTCCGGAGTCGGATACTGACGGTCCCGGCAACACTCACTTTCCGGTGTCGTATAACAGGCGGTTTCGTTGTGAGTAGTATACTACTCACACGTAGTGTATTACCCACAGGCGACATTCAGGAACAAAAGGACAAGCCCCGAACACGACGGACAAGAANGACATTCAGGAGCAAAAGGACAAGCCCCGAACACGACGGACAAGAAGAGACTATCGAAACAGTGTGTACATGATGTGTGAGAACTTTCACCAAGGCGAATGACCACGTACTGTCACCCAATGTATGTGAGTGCATGTCCGTCGTGCAAATGAGTGTACACGTTTGTGGTTTAGTTTTTGACATGACCTATACGGAAGTTTGCTCAATAAACCAACTTGTTGGCCAAGCGTCTCTTGCGGACACAACAACTGCAAAGCTCTTATAGGTCTCTGTCGTTTACACAAACTTAGTGTTAGGGAGCATATACTGATCGCTTCTGCTGTAAGTGAGAGTATTTTTCTGATGCTTTTTCTATTCATCCATAGTAATTTAAAAAGAACGCTTGCTTAACGTCGATCGTGTGCCCGCTATCTGTATTATATAATTAACAGGCAAAAACCAAGAGGAGCAACCAAAGTGTCAAGTTTTTTAACTGTGCGCGCAGAATAGCTCTCGGTTGCCCAGGTCGAAGAAGTGGTTTGTGTTGAGGGCCTCCGCTCTTAGCCACTGACTCAAAAATACGTAATTCACAAGGCAGCGGGCAACGCAGAGCTCACAGTCCATTGAGGGCTGGTAGTGGTTCAGTTCATACGCCCTTCGGAAGGAGTTCATCTACCCAAGATGCACAATGCACTCTGCAGGAGATTGTGTGAGAAGCAGCGCAGCAGTTCGAGGAGTAGTCAACGAAGGCAGATCTAATGTGGTACATTTACCTGGTCAGGTCGGCCAAGACCGAGAGGGTTGTTGAGACGTATGCCTTCTGTTGCCCGGAGCCGATGACCAAATTTTCTCATGTGTCATTCGAATGGAGTTTAACCATTCAAAGTACCCGGCACAGCTGGTGCAACCGTTGGAGCCAATGATCACCGAGGTGATTCGTACGGCTTCCTCGGAGGTTGTTTATGGTTGACGGAGAAGGGAAATGTCAGTAACCTATGCAAACAGCACGCCAGACGAGGGGTATGTTGTCCGGGAGCACATGTGCTCCGGTTGAGGCACCTTTAGTGGCTGGGTAACATGTGCCATGTTGCAGTACCGTAGAAGAGCTTATGTGGTATTTTATAGGGGACCCAGCTGCCAACCGCAAATCCACCACGCCTTGGTAGTATTACCGCTAACTGTCCGCGACTGCTTATTCGCTAAGAGAACCCCGCTTATTCCGCGGTTAGCGCCCATGTGGAAGACTGTTCCTAATCCGAAGCTTGGAGATGTGCCCAGCGGCGATGAGCTAGCCGACTTGTTTACCCGCGTACCGGGTGTTCGCACTACTGACGGATGAGGGATCTTGGATTGTGCTTAGCAAAGCGCCTGCACAATCTTCTCCTTGGGTGTCCGATATACTCAGCACTACAAGTATAAATGAACTGATATAGAACAAATAGTCCAGACTGACGAGGTAGTTCATCCATGACTCAATGAACGATGATTGACTGAGTTCTTGCAGTCAAACACAAAGAATTTGCTGGGCAAACATTTCCTAAGAGTTTCGATAAGCGTTGTTTTAGTATTTCGGACTCTTTATCTTCTTTAATTAAAACTATGAAGGGGACAGCCTTTTTGAATCAGTAATGGGTTTAGGCAGAATTATAGGTTCTTTCGTGTGTCCAGTAATGAAAGATTCTGGGTAACGGGTTTTCTGCAACACTCTGGCACACTTTTAATTTCTTTTTGAGTTTACTTGAAATGCAGATCGCCTTTTTGTATTGCAAGCAATTTACTGGATTTCTATGGCAGTTCAGAGGAAAAAGCTTAGAAAATGTGCACACTAACCATTTTAAGTAGGTTTGTGGTACACGGTTCATTCAAATTCTCTGCTATTTTGTCAGTGTAGTAAAACATCCAGAGGTGCTATTTGTCCGTTGATTTCTACTTTCGAAGTAAAGTTTTTGGCCGGATGATAAGTGATGAATTTCTGTAAGTTAACTAAGAGATCGGATGCCGGGTCACAAATTACAAACATATCGTTCGCATACTGCTTGCAAAATGTTAAACCACAAATCTAGTATTTTAAGCAGTTAATTCCAAGTTTGGACATGGACGTTTCTGCACGAATGGGACAAAACGGTGATCTCATCGCTATACCGCCTACGTGTTGGAAGTAGCATCCATTAAAAAGTAACTACCTATCAGAGACACAACGGAGAGTGAGTTCTTCAAGTTTCACCACGGGACTTTCAACATCAGTTTGATAAGAATGGATGTGATCGCAAGTGTAGCCAACAGTTTGAAAATGTAAAACTTCTGTAAAAAGTGAACCGATATCAAAAGAGAGCATTGTTCCATTACATACGTCCACGTCTATAATGACATTTACAGATCCAAGTGTTGTGCAAACGCAAATCTTTTCTTACAGGTTTCAAGAGTTGTGAAATCCATCGTGCAACTTCGACATACCAATGTTTGGTCTCAGTAGTGCAGCCGGTCTGTGTTCCTCAGGTAATCCGCAAGGACGAACAGGTTGTGAGCCGCACGGGCTGATTTTTTCAGCATTTGAGTGATATCATTGTTAGATTTTAAGTCTTCGAGGAACTGAGTTATTCTTCTCCCCTATTCTGTCTTGTGTTTTTTCGTTGGCAGAGCGTAGAAGTCTCATGAGATCAGATGGAATATTCTCTACTTTGGAGATATTGTCAGAACGGTCCATTGTAACCCAACCAGCACCTTTATCTAGAAGGGATATCACATCTTCAGAATCTATCAAATGAGCAATAATCACATTAGAAGCTGTTTTAATCATCAGTTTAAAAATTTAGTCGAAACTAATTACATTGTAGTTCAATTTTATCTTTTTCGTGCAACCCCCAAATCATTATGCTACAACTGAAAGACAAAATTCAATGCTATACCATCAGCTCTTGTTCACATCGAGCATCATACAGTGGTAGTACTGTAAGGCGATTGTCTGATTTGGTACATGAGTATCATCCTGTGTAGTTGAAAACTGACAAGATTGAAACAGTCTAGCAAGATTGCTGCACACTAAGCCAAAATCGGCCGATCTGTTAGCACGAAAAAGACCCTTCAGATTGTATACCGAGTGCCTGAAATTCGATCTGAGGTGGTGGAGTTCCGGTGTTGTGTCCGCAAAAGACGCTTGGCCAGCAAGTTGATTTATTGCGCAAACTTCCGTATAGGTCATGTCAAAAACTAAACCACAAACGTGTACACTCATTTGCACGACAGACATGCACTCACATACATTGGGTGGCAGTAAGTTGTCATTCGCCTTGGTGAAAGTTCTCACACATCATGTACACACTGTTTCGATAGTCTCTTCTTGTCCGTCGTGTTCGGGGCTTGTCCTTTTGTTCCTGAATGTCGCCTGTGGGTAATACACTACTTGTGAGTAGTATACTACTCACAACGAAACTGCCTGTTATACAACACTCCTCCCCCTTCTGAGGTTCCTTGGTTCCTTCGCATTTGTCGACGAATCCTCTCCGATCGACGCGGTGTTTCCTCCCGGATTATTGATCTTCTGGTTCGTCGCGCCGGCATCTCGTGCCACGTTGCTAACTCACTGGCGTGCACTCGTTTCGTCTCGCCGTCCTTCTTGATCGTGTATACTGGGCCTCGTCTGGATATTACCAAATACGGACCTTTCCATTTAGGCAAAAGTTTTCTTGATCCTGGCCCGCTGGCACCGGTGTTCCGATGGTCTCGATATTTCACCCGTTCTCCTAGGTTGAACATTCTAGTCTTGCCGAACCGTTGCCTTGCGGATTTCTCCTTTGTGCGTGCTTGCGATGCTTTCAGATTTCGTTGGGCTCTTTCTCTTTCGGTTACCAATTCTTTAGTGGAATCAATGCACTCTGGCCATACCCCAATGTCCTGATCCACCGGAAGTCGAGGGGTTCTACCGTACATCAATTGAAATGGAGATTTCTTCGTGCTCGCCTGCACAGACGCCCGGTAGGCCAATAACACCAGTGGCAACGCAGACTCCCAGTCTCCTCCTTTGGCTGATAACCATTCTTTGACCGTTCGGTTGTTACGCTCAGTTAGGCCATTCGTTTGTGGGTGATACGGCGTCGTTCGGATGCGCTTGATTCCCAGTTGTTGCATGCGTGTTCGAAACTCATCGCTTTCGAAGCATGGTCCCTGATCCGTCAAGATCGCCTTTGGTACACCGTGGTTTGCTACAATGTGCTTCATCACCATATCTCCCACCGTAGATGCTTTCTGATCCGGAACGCCAGTCGCTTCGATCCAACGGGTAAAGTGTTCTGTCATGACCAGAACGTACTGGTTACCGCGGGCGCTCAGTGGAAATGGGCCCATAAGATCCATAGACCAGAGTTCACCGATTTCGGAGACTGGTATTGGCTGTAAGGGCTGTTGGGCTCCCCGATTGTCGCTTTTCAGTAACTGACACTGTTGGCATGCAAGCACGTAAGTTGTCACATCCTCTTTCATTTTCGGCCAATATGCTCTTTGTTGCAACAGATCGTACGTCCTAGTGCATCCGGTGTGTGCCATTTCATGGCAGTCTGCCACCACTTTCCTCCTCAGTTGTCTCGGGATGACTACCACGCACGGGTGCCCAACGCCACGCTGCCATGTCAATACGCCTGCACTGTTTAAGCCAACTCTTTTCCATTGGGATGCGATTATTTTCAGCTCCTCATCCTTAGTATTTGTGGGGATTCTCACGCCTCTTGCCAGAGCTTCAATCACTTTCCGGAGGACCTTATCTTGACGTTGTAGGCGTACTAGCGTTTGTGGGTCCTGCTCCATTATTAAGCCGTTGACTCCAACGGTCACTTTGGGGAGTTCGTCGTCTACTTGTGGTCGAGAAAGAAAATCCGCGACGCAATTGCTCAAACCAGGCACATGGTTGATCGTGAAGTCATATTCCTGTAAACGTAATGCCCATCGGGCTAATTTGCCTCTCGGGTCCCTCGCAGTCATGATCCATTCCAGGGGTTTGTGATCCGTCTCCACGTGGAACTGTTGACCCAACAGGTATGGCCTCCACTTGTCCAGTGCCCAGACGATTGCCAAACATTCCTTTTCAATAGTCGAATATTTCTGCTCCGTTGGAGTCAGGACTCTGCTGGCATACTCGATTACTCCTTCCTTTTGCTTGAGTACTGCCCCAATGCCACGGTCACTGGCATCTGTTGCTACGATGAACGTTTCTTTTGTGTTCGGTAGTTTCAACGTCAGTTGTTGCTCGTTCATCGCTTGTTGCACTCGCTTGAACGCCCTCTGGGCATCGTCGGTCCATTCAAATTTCTTGTCTTTTCGAAGGAGTTCGTACAATGGCGATGCAATGGAGTGAAAATTTTTCACGAACCGACTGTAGTACCCCGCTTGACCCAAAAATTGTCTCAGGGTTCGTTTGGAATTCGGAGCCACGGCCTCTCTAATTGTCAGTATTTTCTCCGGCAGAGGCTTGATTTCACCTTGACCCACCTTGTGTCCCAGTAACACCACCGATGATCGTCCGAGCTGTGACTTATCAGCATTGATCCGCAGTCCTGAGTTCTTAATGCGATTCAAGACAGCATCTATATGGGCAGCATGTTCCGATTCCGTGTTGCTGTATATTACGATATCATCTCCGTATACCGCCACATTATCCAGTCGTTTTACCAGCTGAACCATCAGGCGCCGAAATGTGAACGGTGCCCCGGATAGGCCAAACGGCATGCGCTTGAACTGATACTGTTTTTCGCCTACCGTGAATGCGGTCTTCTCACGATCTGTGGGTTTAATTGGTACTTGCCAGTATCCGGAGCGTAAGTCCAAAACTGTGAACAATTTCGCCTGCTGTAGCTTGTCAAAAATATCAGCGACGGACGGTATTGGTACGACTGTATTCTGTGTTACCTCATTCAGCCGTCTAAAATCCACACAAAAGCGGTACTTCCCGTTGGACTTCTTCACCAGGAGAACAGGCGAGTTGTACGGACTGTTGGCTTCTTCGATAACATCCTCGCTCAGCATGTTCTGTATTTGTCTCCTCAATTCCTCCTCAAGATGAACCGGTATCCTGCGGGGCCCGTGAGGTCGAAATGTTCCGGTTGTTGGTATTTCATGGGCAATCCAGTTGCAAAATCCGTACGGATCATCGTCAGTCGTAAATACTTCCGCGTATTTCTCGACCGTGGACTGGAGCAGGGGGGCTGTGCAACTGGGGGTTTTAACCTTGCGTACTTGGTTGACGCTATCCTTTCGCTGTCCTATGAGCGTCAGGGAGCCATACTTGGTTGACAACTTCTTGAGCTTCAAGTCAATCACGGCATCTGTTGCAGCGAGGAAATCGGCTCCGAGTATCGTTTGCCTGGTTTCTGGGGACACAATGAAACGGTGCTTTACGATATGGCCGCCGATACGTACCCCACATTCTTTCACACCGTCAACCAGTAGACTATGACCTCCAACCGTCTTGATCATCATGGATGTCGGTTCTAGGTTTTGCTTTTCGGCACGAGCAATCAACGAAATAGCTGCCCCTGTATCGACTAAACACTGTTCTACCTCTCCATCAACTTCAACCCTTGTATGTACGGCCCCCTTCTCAATCGCTCCCATTACTAGTCGACCCGCCCAACAAAAAGAACAATCACGAAACACTTTATTTTTAGACCTCTGAGACCGCCGGATTGGGCAATCCTTCTTCCAATGTCCTTTTTTTCCACAGATGAAGCAGCCTCCTGGTTGATCGTTCTTCCGTGCTGCTGTTTTCAGGGCAGCTACATCCGCTGCGAGTTGCTCCATTGCCTTCTGCATTACCTCCAATGTCTTCTTGTCCGTATTGCTGTTTGAATCCACTGAGGCCACGGACATTACTGCCAACTCCCGTGTCACCTTCGCCAGATCGTCAAGGTCCATCGGCCGGGCGACATGGGCAATACGGACTTGGTCGCGAACCTCCATCGGGAGACCTTCAATAAACTGCTCCGTTAACAACTGCCGTCGTGATTCTTGATCCAATCCTGGCAGAGCCCTGTCCAGCAAACCTTGCAGAGTGGTGGCAAACACGGACGGGTCCGCTCCTTGTCCAAGCCTGGCCGCCTTGAACCGCCGCATGGCCTCCTGGCGGTCGGCCGGGCTGTCAAACGCAGCCACCAGCGTCTCCTTCGCAGCGGCCCACTCCATCTTCGCAGGGCCTCTTCGCGCTGCGTCCAGCACCGCCTTCGCCCTGCCCTTCACCAGCGTCCGCAGGGCAGCCAGCTTCCCACGGTCGGTCTTGACTCCGACCACTTCGGCCACGTCCTCCAAGTCCTCCAGGAACGTCCGGACGTCTCCATCTTCGAACGGCTGTGGCCAGGGAATCTTCATCCTCGCGTTCGTCACGGCACCAGTTGTTGTGTCCGCAAAAGACGCTTGGCCAACAAGTTGGTTTATTGCGCAAACTTCCGTATAGGTCATGTCAAAAACTAAACCACAAACGTGTACACTCATTTGCACGACGGACATGCACTCACATACATTGGGTGACAGTACGTGGTCATTCGCCTTGGTGAAAGTTCTCACACATCATGTACACACTGTTTCGATAGTCTCCTCTTGTCCGTCGTGTTCGGGGCTTGTCCTTTTGTTCCTGAATGTCGCCTGTGGGTAATACACTACGTGTGAGTAGTATACTACTCACAACGAAACTGCCTGTTATAGAACACAGTTACCCTTACCATATCAACAGCGATGTTACACACCCATCTTGTTGTACTTCTAATGTTTGCGTGACTGTTTGATCTATTTACTCCGTTGTCGTTGTTCCATAATTTATTGCTTGTCATTCTTATTGCGTTCACCGACATTGAGTTCCAATCGGCCATTTGCCTTTGTATCCATCTTCTCATACATGTAAACGCTAGAAGTCGGCTAACGAAAGCAAATTTCCGCCTGATTATGTGTTAAGCGTCTCAATGCAACCTTCCAAATTGTCTACCGGGAAATCGATCCAATGTGGTGGAATTTCATATATTAACTATCGACGGAACCAGTAGTATCCGATTTGAAAACCTCTGAACACTTGACCACCGCTTATACGCAAACAGCCGAATTTACATTTTAGATCAACGATTTTCTCACACACCCTAGTTACTATTTTAATATTTGTTATCTTGTGGTTAGCTCGATAATCAAACACTGAAAGCAAATCTTGTTCTCTACTTTTTTTTGTTCTTAAGACTTCAATGAGTATTTTGGAGCGAACTGAAAATCTGTTCATTAACTGATAATCTTCAACACTAAATGGTCCTCGGAAGACTGACTGACAGTTTAGTTGAACGTTCAACTCACTACATTTTGCTCGATGTGTTATACTAATATTGAATGCGATTCGGTCCCTCTGTCTATTGGACATCAACAAACGTGAACGAGATAGTGAAGTGTTTCAGACTCAACGTGAAGTTCAACAAAGTGTTTCCGGATTAGAAACCGAGGTGAATGTTCCGTCTACTTGTTAGCTCTGTTTATCTATGTGACTTGCATCTTCGACGTTTCACTGTCGAATCAATAAAACTATAAATGTGGTGACGCCGGAACTGAGCTGTCTAACTGGTCAAACTCAAAGTCACAATGACCATCAACCACCCTTCCGGATATAAGGCGGACTTATGTGCCATGATTGAGCTCAAGCGTCCTTGTAGGTATGCACAATGAAATAGCGTATGCCACTAGAGACGAGCGAGGCTTTACGGCCTGAACAAACCGTTTCTATGGCCAAATCAGTGGATATCATCGATTCATTCGCATTGAAAATCGGTTACTTCACTACCCCAGGTTCATTAACTATTGGGCTTTCTAGACGACCCGAAATTCCTATGACCTGTCCACCCATTCATTCCTTGTGACAAGATGTGACAGGATTCCGACACAGTATCCTTCGTAAACCATTAGCTGATACTGCAACGCAAACGCTCGAGTACCAGACGCGCCAATTGCTTAAGCTGTTCGCCTAACCAGTTGCCCTCACGGTGTGCACTCATCCCGCGGACTGGAGGATCATAGTCATCACCATGGTAGCCATCAGCCTGACCAAAAGGTAATGTGGCTCGAGTCGCAGCTCGTAACAGTGAAGTGGAATATCCCAAAAGAGAACGCTACCAAAATGGTTGAGAATTAATAGAATATTAAGCGGAAGAACTAGAAATGGTGTGCATGTAGGTGCGCCATTGATTAAGGGACACCGCCATCTCAGATAGCGTTTCTTGCCGGCGATTTGAGTGATCACGAGCACTCCGGCCAGACAGGCGATACTTACCCACTCTGCTCAATGCACGTTGTTGGCTCACCACCATGCGGTGTCGCCTAGCTGTTGGCAGTCTCAATACGTAATGCCTCGTATGATAAACGACCAGATAGCACACGGAGTACGTGACTGACCAACGTGATTAGTTGACCACGCATCCAGAGCGTTCCGGAATACGCCTAGGCGAACGACTGTGTTGCTCACGCGATCAGTCCACTTATGGTGGGCTAATTAGCGAAGACAACAACAGCCAAACACAGCATGCTCTTTAATAACTTCGTTGCGAACGGACCACGTGTCCGAACCATAGAGCAAAACAGAACGCACACAAACATTATACAACCTCCCTTTTAGCGACAACCGTTTCAACGCCACAAATGACGCAGTTTGGCAAAAGCAACTCGTGCCTTTGCTGTCCTCGTTGATATCTCATCAGCAATATCACAGGCTGACGAGATAGTGCTACCCAAGTATGTGAGACTGTCCACATTCTCAAGCGGATTACCTGCAACGAAGTAAGCAGGAGTGGAAATGCCCCAGTCTTGAAGCAGCACTTTGATGGTGCGAAGCGCATTCCATACAAACCATCCTGGTCACTCACCTTGTTCAGCATGGTCTGCATGTCTTCGGCAAGGAGTCCAAGTAACACAGTATCACCAGATCGGTCAACCGAGCGCCCGGAAGGAGCTCAACATCAAGCTCACTGGACCGCTCAAGCGCACACTCCAGAATGTCGTCCATGATGAACTTGAACAAGAAGGGGGAAATCGGACATCCCTGACGAACACCACTAGAAGTGATGAACGCTGGGGACAGTTGTCCATAAACTCTCACTCCTTGTGAAGTGAGCATAGACTGATCTTGGCGGATTCACGTATTTCTCTGGTAATCCCTTGCGAAGAACACAGTTTCGTCGAACGTTACGAGCAACTGAATCGAAGGCAACCTTTAGATCCAGAGAAACCACTACTGTCAGTGTTCCAACATCCACAGCGAGGTAAAAATGTCAATGAAGGACCCTCGACTGAACCGGAATCTTGCTCGTCTTTCACGTATCTGTCTTTCTCTGGGCTCAGTGAGCTGACGTAAGATGAGACTCGATGAGTAGCTTGGACACAGTAGACACTAGACTGATGCCTCTGTGGTTACCATATAAACTTCGGGTCTCCTTTTTGAAGGCGGAAATTATCATTGGTAAGCACCGACCGCGAGAGGACCGTTCAGCCTCCCAAGTTGTCTGGAGGATTTTCGTCAGATTTAATATCAACCTCTCACCGCCATTCTTGGATAGGGAAGGAGAGAGGACGTCTGGTCCAGCAACCTTATTACGCTTCAATAACACGAGCTCTAGGTCTACCTCTGTTTCCGACAGAGGACCGTCTGGAACACAGTAATTGACCATTGGGGTCCCGTCGTCCACATGGTCTGGTTGAGATCAGCTGTACTTTTTTTCAAAATGTTCAGTTCACTTGTCAAATCCATGTGATTGGTTGGTGATAGGGGAACCACATTTTTCATATGTGGTATCACTTACACTGTCTCGACTACCAGTACAACCCAACCATGGATCAAGGAAAATAGCATTCTGCTGTTTTCAAACGAAAACGCTTGTTTGGTCTCTTTGGTCTGTTCCACCAAGTAGTGCTCACAGCCTTTACACAATCTTATGGTCAGCTTGCGTTCAAGTTCTCGACGGTCATTATCATATTCAGTATTAAATGGAATCGGACGACGCTTGTTGCTGAGGTTTACCGGCGTGACAGACATCCAATTTTATAGCAACTACGCAGCCTCTTTGGAGCACACCTCTTCATATCATGTTTTCATAGTTGCTGTGGTTAGTCCCCGGTGTTACTTAGGCGCTCTCACCTGACTGGAACTGTTAGTGCTTCGTGGTAGACGTTCTTTATACTCTCCTTGCTCGAATGCCAGTCAAGTATCTTGTGTTTACGAGTGTATGACCCCTGGGAAAATGACAACAAAACGAGCACTCACAACAGCATGGTCCGAGTCCAGGTGATTGCTCCAAAATTGATTGAGCTGTGTCCGCCGTTGAGAATCACACGGAGGTCTCCATGTTATACAGTGTCTCTTCCTGTATTGGAATGTAGTGCTCAAAATCTAGAGCCCCAGGGATACGCACAGTTACAGTAGTCCCGCCATTGTCAGTGCGTTGAACAGCCGCTTCTTCTCTGGAGAAAGACGAACTAGCTGAACACTGAGATCGCCAGCTAGTGTGATGATGTCTAAGTGTTTAGTCTGCTTCAAAAGGTCAACGATGGTGTCGTAAGACGCATCTTTAGTAGCATCCCAACACCTGTCGTTAGAGTATACGCCGGTATAGTGAAAACAACGCTTTTCTGATCTGCGTTGACAAACTTTGCCCGGTGTATTGACTCTGATAGCGCATAAGTGATTGCTCATTGGGATCCATTCGAGGGAGAATTGTCTCGCTCTGGAAGTCAGTGTAATTCCCACCCTAGCTTGTATACGAGATTCAATTGATAGTTATCTAAAGATCAGCCCAAACGAATTAAGGTGCTAAAATCGCACACTTATGTCTCCGACACGCAGCACACATGGAGATTCAGACTTGAGAGAGTACTTGCTAGAGCAGCTTGCTGACCGACTTGCGGGGAAGTGTGGATGTTGAAGGCACCAATGTTTATCAGTTGTTTTGGCCTCAGCAAACAGTTATCGTCTGAAGTCACATTGAGGACAGAAAACTTGTGGGTCAAAATAGAAGGAGAAAGTCGTGATGAGTGAATAATGTCACTGTCAAGAGAACGATAACTTTTGATACTTCCCGGTGGTCTATGCCGTGGAAGGGGGTTGACTTGAAGGACCTCATCTCGAGGTTCCGACTCTAACTTCTGGCCTGCGAGACAAAGGGACACAGGGTTTTCTTGGAGGACCCTACCCAGAGCCAATAGCTCAAGAGTCTGACTCAGTTGGCAGTGAAGAGATTGCCTAGCCGAAGAGCACAGTGACTAAGACATTAATATTTGATTCTGACCACGGCCGCGCACAACGGATGTGTTTGAAGGTACATCAAGCTTCTGGGTGATACCAGTTGTTTTTCGAGCACGCTGTATAATACGGTGGTGGTCACGGTCAACTGTTGGGCGATCAGAGTGCTCTCTGTTTGAGGGTACTTCTTGTAACCCCACTCTTTCTGATATGGAAGGAGGCAGTGTCGCAGCTATAAACATAGTTTTACTTTATGCCCATAAAATCGTGCCTGGTTACTTGAGCACTCCTACGTGGTCATTCGTGCGACATACAACTCCATGCATGTAACTGCGTTTCTTCTGCCTACTCCTTTTTGGCCTATCTGACAAGGTTGTACCTGGAAGGAACGAAGTGCTAGTCAGCACAGTCCCCCGGATCAAAACAGCGCACAAGCCCGACCACCACACCAAGATAGCAGTATAGGTCAGGAGCTGTTCGCTTGACCAACTGTGACCCGCGAACTGCGTTCATCTTTCGTACTGGAGGGTGAGACTGTCGAACTAGGGGAAACGTTGAGCCTCGCTCATGTTGACCATTCTCATTGGCCAATCAATCCGGTTGATCAGGGTAAGTTAAGTAGGACAGGCGTTTAACGGCCAGTGTCACTGCTTCTTTCGATGGTGCAAGCAGTTTCTGTTCATCTTTCACAACTAACTCAAAGCTAACGAGCAAGACTAACTTTCCCGAATGTGCAATTTAATCAAAACGATCAGAATAAACCTGTTAAGTTGGACAAAAAGTGGATACTTTTTCAAATAGCTGATTGTTGTGTGTGATACAAGTTCATTTCGACGTGACAGAACTTGTCCGCTTACCGATCTTCGATTAAGTTTGCCCCGAAGCTGAGGACCCGATATCAGAAGCCGGGGTCTGAGCCGTTTTACCGGAATGCTAACCAAAAGTGCATACCCAAACCAAACCGACTCAGAATAGGGAACGGCACCAGCACACCGCGGTCGTGCTTGGTGGTAGAATGGTGTGTGTGCCTTTCAGGTCAAATCGCTCTGGTTTGATGTCTGCATGTTTGCGGCCACCGTGGTCCATGATCGATAGCAGCTGGTTATTGACGTACAGCTCGGCGATTGAGAGGCAGCGCGAGGGTGGGAATCGGCCTGCATTAATGAGTTCGACTGTACACAGTAGGACTCTGTTTACCTAACGGGATCTGCGGTCACAATGGTTTCTTTCATCAAACGATGGATGATAAAAAGTCGTATTGATGAAGGAGTCCGACGAGAAGTTAACAACTTTTCCTCAGTAATTGGAGCCCTTGCTGTTTTTTAGCTCTTCTCTACTAATCTTATACTGTAGTACGGCACTATACCCTCGTGTTGTAAGACGCTAGTTGATGCACGGTATTTCGCAGTTGTTTGGCGCTGTCGTCCAACCGTGTCGTTACATTTCATATCAATGTGTCCTGTTGCCACTTGACTCCTGAGAAACTTTAAGAAGACGTTCAAAGTGTGTTCAGTTTGAAACACCCTATCCGATCATGCTCTAGGAGAAGCAACTAACGTGAATGACACTCATTTATTTGCCGTGCATACGAACCCTACGTAATCCTTAAATATTATTGGATCTCGTTAGCTAAAAGTGTTTGCAACCTGCTTTCAATACCACACAAAGTTAGTGTTCTTCATTTCGATCATGAGCAAGGTCAAAAAATGCAGCTGATGCTGCCTACTCTGTCGGATATCACTGTGCCCGAATTAATAGGTTATCGTAGTGGGACAACACTCGGCAGTAAGTTTGCTTAGATTTCGTACTCAAGTCACAGCTGAATGGGCCTACTGTATACAAATTTGTCAATTACCACTGTTCAACACTACCGTGAAGTCGAGATAAAGACGAAAGCATCAGTGTTGTGTCCAGTTAAGTGTTCTTCTCTGTGGAATGGGCCTGCTTGCGTGATTCACCATGTATGACACACCTGTCCTGAACTCGTCTGTGTCTGGTTGGACCGAATCATGCGACCCTGATTAGACATTCGATCTTTTCATCAAAACAGACAATACACATTGCGAGATGTCGAAATTTTGTTGAACATTTTCAACCGCTTACTGGCCACATAGTGAATCCGATTAGTCAGTCGCTGTATTATTACGTAACTCAAACCAGAAACTTTTGGCTATCAGTGAACATCTATTGATCAAATATCGAAAGCCAGCTTTGTGCGTTCAAAAGTTACTGACTCAGACAGTGTTTCTTGCTTGGTGTTGAACTTCTGACCCCAACATTTTTAATCGTTCAATCGTACACTATTCGTATCATATTTGAATGCCTGAATTGATTGTTTTAACTAGGCAGCTGAAGAGATTGAATGGAATATTGACATTCCACAATATGTCTTCTCTCTGTTTTGATGAGTTGCGAAAGATGGACTCAGTGTTTCGACTCGATCTTTTGTTTGCATATGCTTGTTTGCTGGCTAACACCTCACGGTACAGTCGTTCTCGCCGCCAGTTGCTCAGCGTTTCTACTGCACATTTGTTTTTCTTGCTACCGTACCCTACAACCACTTAACTGCGCCAGTGTTCGATAATTCAGCACAATCGATATATAAATCATGTACTCGAAAATGGTGCTCGAAGTGCTGCCCGTGGTTTTTCTTACACTAAGCAGTCTCCGAAAACATGATGACGACACATTGCAAAGCAATCTCAGAGGTTGCAATGAATTCCAATGTTATGTTCATTTTTAGTTGCACCAGAGATTGTGGATGTTCCCCATGGACTTTGTGTTTGATGAAGCCGGAAAAAAAGCATCCGTTAAACTAATATCAGGCGACCGTGAGGGTCACTTTCGTAGCCCACTGCGGCCGATACACTATCACCCGAGTGTTTCTCCCAAATATTCTTGTACAGATTGTGTAGTGTGGTGCTCCGTCAACCCGTTGTACTGAAATGTTTTCAAAATATCCCAGATGTTATAGCAGCTATACAACATTCTACAGCAGCATTTAGCTATGGGGACGCTCTAGGTTGTGAACTATGCAAATGCGTCTCTTGTGTGTACCGCCTTAATAAATAAGAAAGAGCCCAGTAATGTGCGTCCAAACTATATACTTTAACATATACTGGTGTCGAATTACGGTGAATCCTCGAAGTTTATTGATGAGCCAGAAGCGTGGTTTCCACACAAATCTACTTAGGCAGAATATCGCTTCGGCGATACTGTGGCATATTATATGTATATATGTATGTATATAACTGTCCCATTAATACCACGTGCGCACTGGCTCACACTTGTCCGCTCTCGATAGACAAAGTTCCACTAATCAGGCTACTTGGTATGATCGGTGTCCGAATCTTTTGAGTGACCTGTGTACAGCGCATTTCGGTGTATCGTATTTTTTGGGCGAGCCGATAGGTACTCTTTGGGAGGCTACTTTCCAAACCTCTTAACACATTATTACAAAAGTCATCTGTCGACCACTTTTTTGCAGGTCACGAACAAACTTTTCCACCATCCATCGAATAGATTTACAGGCACTTGTTTTCGTACCCACTTCCTTAGCATCGCACAAGTAAAAACCAGTTCAATACACTGCCCACTTGCCAAGTTACCGACACGCCATCCTCTCAATTGCGGTCCAGCAGTGTGGTTTGGTTTCAGCACTGTGTTTCGCCCGGACCACGTTTACTACCTGGCAAGCCAAATTGAGCAAAATGTGTTCCAACATAACTCAACGTCACCGCAATGGGACACACAGCTGGCGTCATCCGGTTCCCAAATAACATTAGTGATGGGACCGAATGGAGCCTGTCCACAAACGCGATTCGGTGCAAACCACTTGTGTTTCCACACTCAGACTGTGAGCACGGGCGCACTGAAGGGTGTGAGACGGCGCGGGCATCTCAGTCAATCGGGCCAGTAAGCAAAGGGAGCGCAGTCGCTGTCCTAGGTCAATGCGTCTCAGTCACATGAGCCCAGCAACAACATTTGGCGTCCGAGCTCGGGCCTTTTTTGTCGTGTTTGCATACTTGTATTCGGGCCGGTGATCAAGCCAACGCGCAGGCCTGCTTGCCTAGTCGAGTTGGCGAGCCGTCAATCCAGACGGTTAGCTCGGCTCCATCGTCCCGGTGACTTGGTCACCACGGCGCACAAGCGATAACACGCTGCTGCTCACGCCCGTGTCAGCGCCCGCGCAGCAACGCTGAACTGGGAACCGGCATGCACCGGTAAGTGCAAATTGCCGAAGTGCACAGTACTCCCCTAACGGATTCCGTTATCACGATAATCTTTTTACCAAACGCTGAATATTAAGAAGCCGCTTAGATTTACGCATCACTAAGTGGTCGATTGAAAATTAATTGTAAAGACTGCACGTGGAAATAACTCTCGACGGTTTATGATCGGTACTTACATTTCACCGAAGACGTGTCGAGCCTGTAAGCCCTGGGGTGACTACTTTGTTATGTTGGATTACGCTCATATCAGTCCAGTTTGCCGAACCACATGCACGCACAATTTGGTCTGGGAGAATTTATCATGCTGGAACAATATCTCACTTCCGATAATCTGACAACTGAACAGCATATTGAATTGGTCTTTATTGATGACCTGTGGTGAAAAAATACTGGAGACCACTAAGGGGGTTAATACAAAGTATGTGGGTACACGACGGGTTACCTGTGAATCAGGTTGTAGGCTGATGTAAAGGTTTGTTGCAATTTACAATGTTAATAACCTGCAAAGAAGTGGCTGACCGGGCACAACAACAGACGACTGGCCTGCCATTGATGTCCTGTAACGTGCAAAAAACGCCCCTCAAAAGGAGGATCGTCATCTC
Source organism: Paragonimus westermani (assembly GCA_008508345.1). Taxonomy (NCBI): domain Eukaryota; kingdom Metazoa; phylum Platyhelminthes; class Trematoda; order Plagiorchiida; family Troglotrematidae; genus Paragonimus; species Paragonimus westermani. The sequence continues at coordinate 73,855 of QNGE01001760.1, read as the reverse complement.
GGTCAAAACTGCAACACTTCGAATTCCACTGTACACTGGATAATCAAACGATACAAGTATCAGTCACATTGAGAGACCTGATTAAACGTGTTTTGAATGTGAAATGCAGAAAGACCTCATTTTGCGCGTGGTTTTTATCAAAAAATTTATATACTCAACTGCATTTATTGACGGGGAAATATTCCGTCTGAATTGAATCCTGTGGAAACCCGATTTTCATCACGTCTGTAGCCCCCATCGATTCACTTTAACCCGACTGTAACAGCCCGAGGTTTATGGTTTTGATTGGGATTGTTGAAGCACGGATTACCGCGCTTTTCTTTATGAAAACGCTATTGAAGAAAACCCTATTCGCATACTCATTGACAAACAGGAATTTCTGTCTGCAGATCCTGCAGTACAATATTGTATCAGTGCTGAAACAACTGGGAGTACTTGAATAAGTTTGGCTTCAATTGGATGATGCAACACCACAGCGTATACTATTAGCAAAAGATGTTTGGATGAAACATTCGGACGACGGTAGAGTGGTCACGGTGGACTACGTAACCCGTACGGTTACCGTCTATCTGATTTTTTTTCTTCGGGGCTACTTCAAACGCAGAGTCTACAGAAAACGTTCACAATCACTGGAAGAGTTCAGAGTGGCCATGATTTTGGAACGCAATGCGATATCTGGGGCTACTTTTCAGCGTGTGCTCTCATGTCTAAGGAGAACGCTTTTGGGTGAGCAAAGCCATGGGGAACATTTTGAATTTATTATCTGTGTTCATGTCTTCTCTTTTAACTTTACACGTTCACAGTTTCGATCTATCAGGAGAAGAGCACATCTGGCAGTATTTGACAGTGCTTGACTTGACTGCAAGTGCGCGTACACTCCCTCACCCACCCACAACCAGCTTATCTAACTGTGGTTTCAGCGGTGTGTTGTGCCCGTTCGCCCACCGGACTCAGTTAGCTAACCTGTTCGTTGGTCTGAGCTCCGGGCCGAATAGAAGAAATTCATATATTCACACGTCCAAGCCATGAATGTTAATTAAGGGAAATGTTTTGGTCCAGACTCCAGATTTTGTTGTTAGGTTCATAATTCTGGTACGTGCTGTGGAACGCGTGTCCCATCCGGGGCGTATTTCCTCCCAGTGTGTGCTTGGCATGATGCTAAACTCAACCCTAGATGGTTGCTCATTCGGACGAGGTCCAATATGCCTGGTATGTGCTTCGATCGTAGATCAGGTTTCTGAATCGGTGGGCTGGTTTTCTGAAGTCAAAGTGGTTTAATTCCTTGTGCGTATCATACTTCATCCTTTCCCTGAAACCTCGTGGAATCAAAATGCAACGAAGTCTAAGGGTAGTTTACTTTCACCGGGATTGACGCGTACGCCTGTTTTCTTCTAACACTAGCTGCGAAATCCTTGGCTGATGTACTGATCATGTTGTCGACACTAAATCTCTCTGGTTGCCGTTTCTCTTTGCCTCTTGGTTACCAACCATAATTTATCTTCATCCAAATGGATATCATTATACTTGACTTTTAATTTTTGAACTCGCATGGACCATTTCTGACCTCCAAATGGATTGGTGTGTGTATTCCGGACTCCATTCTGTTGAGTTGTTGCTGCCTGATGAGGAATTGTGTAAAATTGTCGAAAAAATCCTTCCAACCTGCCTGTTACTCTGCTTGCAATGTGGTCTTATTGAATTGTACTGGTCTGTTCAATGAATATCTCATATTACATGTGTTGACTTTCTTCATATGTAAGCCGAACTGGTTGGCTAACAAGTGGGCTACGGGAACAAATCTATCAACTGAACCTTGGTCACATGTGCAGATAGGATATCCACGTGTTTGTATTACAGTTGGTTGTGCGACCAAAAGACAAAAATCCATAAATTCCATTTCGTTTCCTCGTCTGTTCTTTTCTTTGGTGGGCCTTCAAGAGTGGATTTAGGTCATACACGAACCTTTCTGTGTTAGATGTCTAAATTTATCTTAGGTTCAGATTTTTTTTCGTAAAAGAATAGCGTGATGAACAGCCGATACTTGTTATTAACGACCTATACTGCTACCTTGACGATGTGGTCAGGCTTGTATACTGTTTTGATCCGGCGGGCTATGCTGACTAGGACTCAGGTCCTTCCAGGTACAACCTTGTCAGACAGGCCAAAGGGGAGCAGTCAGACGAAAAGCAGGTACATTCAAGATTGTATGTCGCACTACTGACCGCGTAGGAGTGCTTAGGTAGTGAGGCACGATCCTATGGGCATACAGCAGAACTATTTTTGTAGTTGCGGCGCTGCTGTCTTCTTTATCAGGAAGAAGGGGGTTAGAAAAGGTACCCTCAAACAAAGAACACTCCGATCGCCTATCGGTTGACCGTGACCGTCTGCGTATTATCCAATACGGTCGAAAAACCTCAACTATCTCTCAAAAGCCCGATGTAGCTTCGAGTACATCCGCTACGCGCAGCAGTGTTCGGAATCAGACATTATTGTCTTATTCACTGCGCCCCTGGGCTAGGCAAGCCTCTCACTGCCAAGTGAGTCAGACTGTTGAGTCATTGGCGCCGTGTAGGGTCCCCCAAGAAAACCCTATATCCTGTTATCTCGCAGGTCAGACTTTTGAGTCAGACGCTCAAGTCAACCCCCTTCCGCGGCATAAACGACCGAGAAATATCAGAAGGTATCGTTCTCTCGACAGTGACATTGCTAACCGACCACGACTTTCTCCTACTGTTTCACCTCCTTTTTCTTCTGTCTTGCATGTGCCTTCGGGCGATAATTGTTTTCTGAGGCCAAGACAACTGGTAAACATTGGCGCCTTCAATGTCCGAACTCTCCGACAAATCGGTCAGCAAGCTGCTCTGGCAAGTACTCTCTCAAGTCTGGAGCTTGATGTGTGCTGCATGTCGGAGACACGAGTGTACGATTCTAGCACAGTTATCCATTTTTGCTCACCTCTAGATAGCTGTCGATCCAAGCGCTTCTGTCTCAGGGTTTCTGGTGACGCCGAAGCTGAATCTCGTGGTCGAGCTGAAGTGGGAATCGCACTGAGTTCCCGTGCAGAGCAATGTTTGCTCGATTGGATCCCAGAGAACAGTCGCCTGTGCGCTGTCAGACTCAATACATCGATAAAAGTCTGTCGACGCAAATCAGAAAGGCGTTGTGTATTCATCATATCAGCGTACGCTCCACGGACAACTGTTCAGATGCTACCAAGGATGCGTTCTATGACGCCCTCGTTGACCTTCTGAGGCAGTCTAAACACTCAGACATCATCATACTAGCGGGCGATTTTAATGCTCAGCTTGGTGATCTTTCTCCGGATGAGAAGCGGCTAGGAGGTATGTTTGGTGTCCGGGCACAACGAACTGACAATGGCGAAAGACTACTACAGCTGTGCGCATCCCACGGTCTATATATTTCGAGCACTGCATTCCAACACAGGAAGAAGCACTGTGTTACTTGGAGACCTCCGTGTGCTTCTCAGCCGTGGACGCAGTTGGATCATATAGCAGTTAGTTACAGGTGGCGCCACTCTGTTAAGGACTGTCGTGCCTTTTGGAGCAACCACCTGGACTCGGACCATGCCGTTGTGCGTGCCCGTTTCGTTTTGTCATTTGCCCAGAGGACTTACGCTCGTAAATGCAAGGTGTTTAACTGGCATTCGAGCGATGAGGATGTGAAGAACGCTTACCAAAAAGCGTTGGCAGAGAAGTTGCCCAGTTCGAGTCAGACGAACGATCCTAACGAACACTGGGAACAAATCGCCGGAGCTATGAAAGCGTGCTGTGAACAGGCACGCTCCGAAGGAGCTGTTCAGTTTCGTCAGAACTGGATATCCGTCACGTCGATAAATCTTATGAACAAGCGTCGTTCTATCCCACCCGGTTCTGAATACGATGATGACCGTCGAGAACTTAAACGCATGCTGACTAAAAGCTTGCGCAAAGACCGTGAGCATTACTTGGTCCAACAATCGAAAGAGATGGAAGAGGCCTTTATATCTGGAAATAGCAGAAGGCTTTTCTCCCTGATCCGTGGTTGTACTGGCCGTCAAGTCGGTGTAAGTGAGACCATATGTGAAAAAGATGGTTCACTTATCACCAGCCAGTCGCGCCGACTTGACCGGTGGGCTGAACATTTTGAAGAGCAGTTCAGTTGGTCTGAACCAGATTATGTGGACTACGGGACTCGATTGGTCGCCTATTGCATTCCTGACGGTCCTCCGTCGGAAGCAGAAGTGGCCATGGAGCTCAAGTTAATGAAGCTTAATAAGGCTCCTGGACCAGACCTCCTCTCTCCTTCTCTTTTCAAGGATGGTGGAGTGAAGTTGCTATCGGAACTGACAAAACTTCTCCAGACGATCTGGGAGACTGAAGAGGTACCTCGTGATTGGTGTCTATCAACAGTCATTCCCGTCTTCAGAAAAGGAGCCCGAAGTCTATGTGACAACCACAGAGGCATCAGTTCGGTGTCTGTTGCGTCCAAGATACTCACTGGCCTCATTTTACGTCGGCTCACTAAATCCAGATAGAGTCAGATACGCGAAGAACAAGCAGGATTCAGATCCGGTCGCGGATGTGTTGATCACATTTTTACCTTACGACGGATCTTGGAACATCGGCATTCATACAGGCAACCGACGGTCGTGTTCTTTTTGGACCTGAGGGCTGCATTCGATTCAGTTGCTCGTAACGTTCTCTGGAGCTGTCTCTTTCGCAAGGGAGTACCAGAGGCGTAAAAAAAATAAGTGGCGGAAGGATTGCATGTTGAAGAACACCGGAATTCGTGACGAATCGAGACGACTCATAACCATTTAAGCTTGTACGAGTACCGGGTACGATTCAAAAGGCAATCACTCAACAACATTATGAGACGGTTGTATTCCATAGTTCCTGGAAAGATAAAGCAGAATCTCTATTGATATATCTGAAAGCAATGTCATAATCTAGAATTGGGACAGCAGTGGACCAAGGTTGGTAGTATGCAAACTGATGTGGATCTGTGTAATTATTACGCAACATTAGGCGTTCCGGAGGACCCTTCTCAAGAACCTTTAACTTCATCAAAGTACATGCATTCAGTCGGAATTGGATTATGCCCCTCTTTTGACACTGATGTGATGCTAGCAGTTCTACGGCAGTCAGCGGTGTTTCCATGTGTGATGCACTCTGTGAATATATTTGCAAATGCTCTATCAAACTTTCAGCACACTCTTTGATCTTAATTGGTAGCAGTCCATCTGGTTGTCATGTTTTGCTAGCTTTACGTTGAATCATTTCTTTATATACGGCTGTGTTGTCAGTTAAACAAATTGGTTTGTATTCAAAACGGTGAAATTGCGAATTTATGGCTGAGCCCTTTCAGTATTGTAGGAGGATCTTTGTATGGGGCAGCTGACACCATTCAGTTTCTTCACTACTCGGCCGAGCTCGCGGCTACTTTTGTTAGCGATTAGTATGTGAGTGCACATTGTTTTAAGGCGAAGTAATTTATTTTTGATTGTTGACGAATGCGTTTTTGTTTCTACGCTACAATTTGCTCAGTATGCATGTTCCTTCATTGGACGGAGTTCTCTGAGATAAGAGGATGCCGTTTAGAGCCATCGCTTTGAACGGCGTCATCCTGAACACCCGAATACAACCAGCTCTCTTGCAGCATAGTTATTCCTAGGTGTTTGCACTCCCGACGTTGGGTCGTGTTAGTTAAAATGATTGTCTTGTCAAGCAACGGACGAATGCTTCCACTAAATACAACGGGAGTTCAAATTCCCGTTATATTTTGTTTTTTGAGTGCCACCCTTCATCCAGTAAAATGCTTTCTAGCCGTCTCACTATAATTCCGTTGGATTCGATTGCATTTGCTTCTTGTTGACGAAGTAAAAAACTTCATTTTCAAGTTGACCATCACTCACATTTGATCGCAGCGTTCGCATTCAGATAGACTTT
>QNGE01001760.1:33465-67650 GCA_008508345.1 Paragonimus westermani | reverse complement strand
AGGTCAATGGCGCAGTGGTTAACACGGTTGCCTCATGATTGGAATGTCCGGAGTTCAAATCCTGGCCGTGGCAAGGATATGCACCAGGACGGACGAGCTCTAATAAGAGCGAAACTCGAGTCTAGTGCTTTTTTTCTTAGAAAGAGGCTGGCTGGAAAGTCTATCTGAATGCGAACGCTGCGATCAAATGTGAGTGATGGTCAACTTGAAAGTGAATCAAATCCCCGACTACTCATCAGTAATCTAAAAAACTTCACTCGGTTCATGCAACCGAAGACACGAATTCTTCACATAATCACGCGAGTTTTGATCATGTTATTCACACAATAGTCAGAAATAGGCCATGGCAGCTCGTTGGACAATGGGTGCGCAAAAATCCATGAACGATTTAATAGTACGGTCGAACCTGACCAGCCGTCTTTGGCTTGGAAGCTTGTGTCGCGTGGCGCCAGATGAGCAATGAAATACTCCAAATGTTGCTGCTTTTCTGCAATGAAGAGCAACCTCTATCTCAGCCCCCAGTGTGAAGTGTCAGAGTCTGTAGTTCGTCAGACCACTAGCCTGTCTATTTTGCATGACTGTAGGTATGTTTATCACACGGTCTGGTTTAGCCCACTAAATTATTCATGGTTGCGAATCGTCACAGTGATCAATGACCAGCAGTAACATAGAGCAATCTGTCATATTCCTGAACGAGTAGGAAAGAAACTACCCAATGACCGTGAGTCATTAACCTCCACAATCATTTTGCACGATACAGGAAGCTATACGAAGATTCCCTTGAATCAGACCGCTCATGGCTGGTTACATAAGTAATCTGCAGGTGAGTAGGTGCGAGTCATTTTCCAGTAACCTATTTCACACGTGACTACAATTGTGGTGGGTAATCAGGCCAGAGGAGTGGGTATTCCAACACTCGGCAGAATACCTCGACCCGGGTGGAGACACGTCCAAGACCCCACAACGAACGGATCGGGAACGACCGGATGCGTCATCGCTCGACTGGATAGGACCAACGGGCGAGACATGGCGGGTAAGAGAGAATGGACAACAAAATCGGAAGCGCGATTATTCCAACACTCGCAGGAATATCTCGACGCGGTCGTGGAATACGATCAGAGTCCAGTGTAAATAGATGGAGGAGAACAAGAGCGACCGGATGAGCCATCGCCCAACAAAATCGGACCAACGGACGAAGAATGGCAGACAGCAAACCCCCCGATAGACAACGCTGATCACGCACATAAGCCGGTCAGAAGTGCACACGACGCGTGAGCGCAAATCTGCGAGTGTTGTGGGTTGGAATGCTGACTCACAAACGCGAGCTGGACAATAAAGATTGTGCTATATTGGACGCCTTTTCGCTACACAATGACTTCCTTTGTCATCGATTGTAAACAGCGTTCTCGCTAGATTAAATCAGTTGTATTTACTTTACTTATATTTTGGTGCAGTTAGTTTCGTGCAAAAAATTGCGCGCAATTCGTCTCGTAGGACCGCCGTGTCTGAGTGAATATGGCCAGGCAACAACACGTTCGCGCTTGTAAATAAAAGATCACTAGTCCTAGTAGATTGACTAGTCCCTCCAGGGGATTATTTCATTTCAGAATGCACACGCGAAGTTGTTTGAGTCAGACCAAGATTTGAAAAATCAAGGCTCCGAGCGCATTCGAACCAGTGACAGAAACGTTATGTCCAAACGCGGCAAACGCTTTACCAGCTAAACTAAGAAGCCACACCGGGAACTCCGAAATTTCGTATTTAAATTTCTTTGCTCAGCCGTCTGGCTGTATCATATGGAATCCACTAAATGATCCATGGGATCGACCGCCTCGGCGAGATTTCTCGAGCAGTCCACGCTAGAATCCACCAACGCCACTGTATTACTATTGAATCACTGGTTCGAATCCAGCCGAAGCCCCAATTTCTCACAGTCGGATCTCATCAAAATCATCAGATCTACAAAAATGCTCAATAGTAATAGGCTGTTGTGTAGAATGAATACCAGTTAGTGTTGCATGTGTCTTATTGTGGTATACTATTCAATATTACACGGGTTCAATAGGCACGCTCATGTTAGTGCTCACCTATCGAGCGATAAAAGCGAAAGTGTAAGAGTAGAGCGACTTGTTATCTGTAGCACTTGTTTGTATTGTTTACCTTTGTAAGAAATTGCATGGATGCAGCGCGTACTGCTATGCTAATCTCATTGAGAGGAGCGTTTGCTCTGCAGATAAAGGGGGGTGTCACAAGTTTGCTCATTTCGCCGTCAACTTCGTAAGATCTGACAACCGCAATCCCCATTTGAGTCATTTGGAACCCTGTATTGACAGAACAGTAGGAGCCACTCCGAAGGATTAGAGCACAATAACTGCGCTTATGCACCGGATAATTGAACGAACCAGCTTCCCTTCGATTGTGATCCGGATCGGTCTTTGTCGTTCTTTGCATGTTTCTAGATAATGCTTATTGTGAACAACCAGTGTAGTGAGGATAGACGGTCGCACCATACTACTCACACCACCATTCAGTAGCTGCATGGATCGAAATGATCGCGGGATAAATACGGGAGAGATAGGGAAGGATCGTTGGAAGGCAGAATGACATTTAATGGCTGTCGCCACATGACGGAACTGAGACATGCTGTCCAAAGCGACTGGAGCGTCCTCAGAAGAGTGCGGTGTGCAAATGAGTGTTTTTGTCCCTAGTCCCGTTGAGAGCCTTAAGTAGTGTATTGGTTTCTCCAATAAAACAACCTTGATGTCGTCCGCCTTCTGGATTCACAACACCAGTTGTTGCCACTGTACCTCAACTAACTTGGACGAAGAGGGGAATGAGTATAATAACCTCCCAATACACTTTTCAACTATCGATTACCTTGAACACACTAACGTCATATACAGAAACGTTACGGATTTCACGTCCGATAGAGTGGTCGATTCCGACTGAATTACGACATACCAGATATGTTTGCAAGCACATCCTGTCAGACCAAACGTACCAGCATTTAAGGGTGGAAATAACAGTTGTTCATCGCGGTAGAGCTGTAAGGTCAACAGAAGTGATAGTTGTGCTATTGTGGACGGAATATATAAAACGCCAGTGGAATGCAGGCGTTCAGAAAAGATGGAAACCTGTACATTCATCTACTGTGTAACTCTCTAAATTGTGATTAGAATGGTTGTCGGTAGGTGGCGCGCAGTCATCAGATTTTCTTCAAAGAACCTCTCAGAGAGTAGCCATCACCACCTGAGCACGACGCAACCAATACATCATGGGCTGCACTGCCACCTTCGTTGGTTCATCCTCCCAGGAGTGTCTGCTCCGTTATCTTCAAATCACGGGACATTATCGGTCGGCTGGTCAAATTCTGCGTGGTGATATCTTTCTGTATGGGAGGTAGGAACCATGAGATCGAAAATCTCCCCATTGTGACAAGGTCGAGAAACCGTCGGCTTCGAAGTCCGCGGACCTTTGCACGAGTATTATAACAACTTTAATAAGCATTATAGCAACGGCACGCATCACAACACCATCGTGTTTGCTACGTCAGTCTTGTTTAGACGTTGTAACAAAGTAGCGAAAGTCTTAAACAGGAAACATATGCTTCAATGTCCACAGCAGTGATACACACAACCGACTAATTTGTCCCTCACCTAATCTACCAGCTCACCTGCAATTGTAATAGCGTCCACATAGGCGGAATAGATTGATGCTTGCACCAGCATATGAGGGGGCACGTTTCGTAGGAGTTATGGTTTGCAATATCAGAAATGTCCTTGTAATTGTAACAACCTCCCGGAACCCGGCTTCATCGACCATTAGACACACTTTAGTGACCGCTCATCTAGATGACTCCGTCAAATCATTCAAAGTACAGTTACGTAATCGTAACTCGAAACTACTAGCGATTACTGGTGAGTAGTCGGGGATTTGGTTTATTTATTGAAACAATTCTAATCAGACAACATCAGCCAGTTTTATGTTTACAGAGAACACTGGCGCGATCAGTCTTCTTGCCGTGGAACCGATCGTGCTAATAGTGCGAGAAAGTTCGAAACTGTGTGATTGGTTCGTTCCGTTGTTGCTGCTATGTGCAATTTGTATAAAATTTACTGGTCTTACGTTAGCGACTGAAGAGAGCAAGTCGAAACGTTAGCACCTCTTGACATATCTGTTCTATCTTTCTCGATCAAGTGGATAGAGAGAACCCAGTGTTTTGAGCATAAGGTACTGCTGAATACAAGAAGTGACTGATTTGGTGTAAAAACACAAGTGCAGAAGCCAGGCCTATTATCTCAACACTTAAGGCGGTGTGATTTCGAAACTGAGAATTCTCAGTTCACGAGAATACAATTAACCATTCATTCAAACCAGTCTTCCATACCTACGATTGAACGTATGAAAACGTTGTGTAGACTACAGTCAAAAGCATAAAAAGTTTTACGTGAATATCTAAACACTAAGACATTTTACAACAGACGTTCACAATGAAAATAAATACACTTAAACACATACGCTAAGAAAACTGGACAATGTTAACAGTTTTTGGCCCATGAGTACTCAAGAGTGTAGTCATTAAGAAGAAAGCTGGCCCTGTGTTTTTGATTTATATGAGACTGCTCGACCACGCCGATCGCATTTACTGTAGGACCAAGGTAGATTTTTGCGTTTACTCCGATTTGACAAAAGGATTTCAACAGCACTGTTTACACCATTGAATCCACTATGATGAGACTCTTATTTTCAAATAGGTTTAATCCTCATACCGCAGTGTTCCTCAGTTTTTGTGGAATCTTCCCGAAGCATTCAAAAATGTAAATCTGTCGTGTGCAAGTTACAACGCGTTTTTGTTTGGCGTCATGATCTGTAACTGGTACCGCACGATTAATACAATACAGGTGATAACGGAGTTCTATTTTGAGTGTAACTGAACGCAATACTGTAACCTTCATTTTCTATACTTTAGTGACTTGCATTTAGTCGGGATAGCAGGTAAATGTTATCAAATTCAGACTAGATATCAAAATCAAAGTCAAGTGGTTCCTTTGTAGATGTGTGTGTATATATTAGTATTGTTCATGTTGATTGAAACAAACTTAAAGAAAGTTTATCTGTCCAAATTTGAAATTTTTGTCACATATAGTTCTAATGCACTGTAGTGGCTGTAGTCTCTTCTCAAGTGTGGGTGGGTGAATGTCAGGTGGTTTGCCTACAGGTTCACTGTTGGCAAAATGAGTGTAGCGAATCATCTCTGTAAATTCTTTCACCGGGCTTTACGCCTCCGCAAGTCTAATCAAACTGACAGCTGATTGGTTCTCTTGCAATATTGCTTTTAAGTAGCACAAGATAAATTCACCTTCCTACTCTGCCGTGGTAACCCTATCATTTGATCTTATTACGGTCACGTTCTGGATTACTAAACGATCTGGACAGCCTTTCCATTCCTTGTACAATATTTCTAAAAGGCGTATTTACATTATTACGTTGATGAGGCTTTAAGTGATATTTTGTTTAACTTGGACATGAACTGCAATGATCCACGAGGATAACAGTGTACAATCAAAAGGTGTGAAGAAAATATTCGGTTCAGTGAATAGAATTTTTTCCTTTCTCTTTTTGTGCGGATATGCTTTTACATGCACTCACAGAAGGTGTATTTTATGCATTCAGAGCTGTTATGATCCCGAAATGGTTGTAAGATAGCAACGTCATGTTCTTCTCGGGAGTAGGCTACTGATCTTTGCTGCAATAAAAAAATGATGTCCTTCTCCATAAACCCCGTGGTCTCGTTAAGAGAATTTGTGCAGCCTTTCTGTGTAGTGGTTATATCATTTACGTACACGAATTTAGCATTGCTCCGAAGACGCATTGTTTTCGTAATTTTTTAAAGGTTACAACATGCCTTTTTCTGTTACACACTTTTTATGTAGAAGAATCACTGTGAATTTCGTCGAAATATCCTTATATAGTTACTTAAGGTCATTCACGCTAGTATAAAATGGACATATAACCGAATGAATCCAATCAGTTGTGTGCACAGAAAAAATTGGGAAGCACAGTTAGCGTTGCACATTTAACACGAACCAAACATGAGATAAAAGACCCTCGATACGCTACACCCGCGTACGTGCACTCTATTCTTGTTATTGATCAGCCCGATGATGTTCGTCCCATCCCGGTGGTTCTTCAGTATATCAATTCGCACTCTCCTGTCGCGGGTTCACTTAGCCGGGCATCACGTCGTGAGCATGTAAACAGTTGGAAGGAAAAATATCACAGTCAGAAAAGGATTATCCTAGAAACTATCTCTTTTTCGTTATCGCGCAGAATTATTTGATCAGTCCACTTTTGGTGCAGTCCACTTTATTGATTGTATCTCGTGTACTACTGACAAGCTGCACACTGATTATATTGGCTCCTTTATCGTGCCACCAGATATGTCATTTTGACTTACGAAGGTGTCCGCAGTTCGGCAGTGCTGAGAGACATTTTGTCAAGGTGATTTCAAAATTGTATTCTGGGTGCATGGCCGATCGATATCGAGAAGCATGTAGAAATGAAAACAAACTCTCCTCATTTCAGACGGAATGTATATTCATTCGGTGCACACACCTGAAAGTGCAACACACCTTGGACGAAGGCAGCATACTCTACTCACATGTCTGATGTGTGTTGACTGAGAGCTTCAAATTGTTGTGATCTTTTTCTGTCCAACTGTGCATTGAAACTGTCTGAGCATGATATGAGGTCTTCTTGCTTCGTGGTTTCTACATTGTGAACTACATATCGGGCTAATTAATGGTAACCTAAAAGTCAGATCAGTTTTTCAACGGATCCATGATTCATTAACGCTTACTGAATTCAGCGCTAGTCTTCATGTCGAAGAATCTGGGCACTAAATCTTTATTACGAATCTTGTGCTATGTTTCGAAGTGTATAAAAGTTCACCGTCAACATAAGGTCTTTTCGCCACAGTACTTGAGGCAAACTGTGTATTTGTGATTGATAAACTGTTATTGTTATGTTATACCAATTAACACTACTGCAGCATGCAAAAGTAATTGTTTGACTACCGTAGTGGTACGCCATATTCTACCCCCTCCTTATACGATGTAGCCAAATCTAGTTGGTTTAACTTCTTATCGTCGTGTTCGGAATTTGATTTTCATAAATTGGATATAACTCACAATTCACCTCACCCACACACACTTTCCAGTCAGCCCTTTCCGTGAAGGAGCGATTGATTTAATTTTTCATCTTGTTCGAGCCGGTGGATAGTACAAATCCTTCCCACGTTTGGGACGACAACTCCGGCCACAACTTGACGTGCAGTTGTGTTGATCAGTGTGTTATTCACTTCACATTCATCATCATTATAACAGCCATGAGCCTGACCAAAAGGTACTGTGGCTCGGGCCGCCGCGCACCCCAACAATGACGTGGAATATCCTAGGAGGAAACATTACTACGAAAGTCAACAAAGATTAGAGAAGACTAAGCGGAAGAACTAGAAATGGTATGGATACAGGTACGCCATCGACTGCGACACATCGCTATCTCGGATAGCGTATCTAACCAGCGGTTTGAGTGATCACGAGGACTCCATCCAGGCAGGCGATGCCTGCCCACTTTGATCAATGGAGTAGGTCAAGGTCTTCATATTTCATGACCACGTTGTTGCTTAACCACCATGCGGTTTCACTCAACTGTTGGTGGCCTCAGTATATAATGTCCGGTACGGTAAACGCTCAGCTGGCATACGGAGCACGTGGCCCAACTATCGCGAGCTGTGCAACGTAATTAGTTGGCCAATTGACCGAGCGCTCCGGAATACGCGCCGGCGAACTACCCCATTGCTCACGAGATCAGCCCACTTAGTGTGGGCCAATTGGCGGAGACAACGATGGTCAAACACAGCAAGCCTGTTGATATCTTCCTTGTGAACAGGCCACGTTTCCGAACCATACAGCAAAATGGAACGCACACAGGCGTTATATACCCTTCCTTTCAGTGACAACCGAACGTCTTTTCGACGCCACAGATGACGCAGTTTGGTAAAGGCAACTCGTGCCTTCGCTATCCTCGTTGACATCTCATCAGCAACATCACGGGCTGACGAGATAGTGCTACCCAAGTATGTGAGACTGTCCACATTCTCAAGCGGATTACCTGCAACGAAGCAAGCAGGAGTGGAAATGCCCCAGTCTTGAAGCAGCACTTTACACTTTGATGGTGCGAAGCGCATTCCATACAAACCATCCTGGTCATTCACCTTGTTCAGCATGGTCTGCACGTCTTTGGCAGAGGGGTTAAGTAAGACAATGTCGTCTGCGTACTCCAGGTCGGTCAATCTAGCGCCAGGAAGAAGCTCAACACCAAGCCCACTGGATTCACGAAGCGCACACTCCAGAATGTCGTCCATGACAAAATTGAAAAGGAAGGGGGGAATCGGACACCCCTGTTGAACACTAATAGAAGTGATGAACGCCCGAGACAGTTGTCCATAAACTCTCACCCTGCTTGTAGTGTGAGCGTACAGTGATCTCAATAGACAAAAAGCAGCCGGATTCCCGCTAAATCGCCATTTCACGTAGTTCGTTCACATTTAAAGTTCTCATGGAGTTGCCACTTAGTCGAAATGCTGTGTGTTCACTTCAGCCGGATTGCTTGTCGTAGTAGTTTTGCCGCGAAAATCCGGGGGTGTTGGTGAGAATGTTGTTTACTGACATAATTTGACGTATCGCACTTGTCTTTGTGTTTGTCGTTCACTCCAAAGCCCAAACGGTCGTGTAAATGTGAATTTAATGCTTAAAATTATTCTCTGGATCAGCATTTATTTGTAGTTCAGAAATGTATTTGACCAAAATTGTCAAATAAACGTCGGATCCTGGTCGAATTGTACCTTCCTGTGAATATGTTACTGCACGTATCTGACTATACCCTCTCCAGCTTAATCTGTCTCGCTTTCTTGCCTACGTTTGCTTCGCAGATAAAGTAATCTTACAGAAAGAACATTTATGCCATGAATCGCGTTAGCTGGTGATTCTCTTAGTGTCTTTGCAGGTAGTATAGGAATCCTGCGGCCCCGAGTCTACAGCTTTCTGTTTACGTGGGTGCCGTAAGTTTAAAGTACGCCCAAACTGTTATGCAAAAGATGTGCTCCAACAATATTTCTTCTCTTCTTTTCAGTTACGTACTTGAAATGTTCGTGTGCGTACACATAAAACACCTCATGTTCTTTAAATCGGATGTATTGTAGCGAGAAGGCGTCCAATAAAGCACGATCTTTATTGTCCAAATCGCCAATCATATGCAACGCGCGCTCTCTCGTTTATGAGTCATAATTCCAACCCGCAGCACCCCCCGGTTTCCGTTCACACGTCCTGTGCACTTCTGATCGGTTTACGTGTGTGATCGGCGCCTTCTATCGGGGGGGGGGGTTCCGCTTACCATTCCTCGTCTGTTTGTCCGATTTCGTTGCGCGATGGCTCGTCCGGCTGCTCGTGCTGTCCGCCATCCACCCAATGTTGGCCTTGACCGTATTCCAACATCGTGTCGAGATGTTCCTCTAAATGTTGGAAAAACCACGCCTCCGATCTGGCCGTCTGTCGTATTTCGCCTGCCCTGCCTCGCCCGTTGGTCCGATCCAGTCGAGCGATGACTCATCCGGTCGCGCACGTTGTCCTTGATCCGATCGCGGCAGGTTTTCGAACGTACCTCCCCCGCGTTGAGGTATTCGGCAGAGCGTTCGAAAACTCGCACCTCCGACCTGACAATCCACCACAGTATTACCATTCAATTTTAGGGGCGTGTATGATACGTTTGATCATTTTAAATGACTGCGCGGAAGAATTAGGTGAATGATCAATTTCAGATTGAATGCATATATTAATGAAGCAACAAGTAAAGCGAATGGAATACAGTCAATCTGAACATGTTGGATTTACTTTGAGAAACTGTAAACAGAAGAAATGGGTGCCGTAGGAGAATTGATAGCACAGCAGAAATTGGACGCTGAAGAGAAAAAGGAAAGTGGTGAGAATGGTAGTAAACAGTTTTGTGCAGCCGGTTACCGGAGTACGACTGGGTTCGCTAGAAGTTCACGACGATTTCGTAGTCAGCGCTTCAGAGAACATGCTTGTTTGTCGTCCGACAGAAAATCGGTAGAGGCTTTTACGAGATCTACTGTGTATCCTCATGAAGTGTTTGGTTATCCTACTTGTGGGATTATGGTGCTCTGTGGGAGCGGACTCAAAGTTTCGACCGTCTAGTACTCACGTTGTCCGGCCAGTGTGTTAGAGTCCATACCTGCATGTAATTTAGTAGATGACGTTTGTTGACACTGGACATTTCCAGGGTTTTTAGCTTACATATCATTGAGTACAACGTGGTGGGTTTAGTTGTCTTCAGTCTTCGTTCAAGCAAGAGCGCCTGTATTGTTATCTTCAAAGAACATTAACATGTGCACTGGCTTGCGTGATGTCGGTGTACCAATTGATCGGGCTAAAAATTTTCTGAAAAAAAAAAAACAGAAACTGTACACCTTAAATGAAAATTTCGTGAATAAACCATTCGGGTATATCTTCATTCGAAAAACCTGTGAATTCGATAGCTTAATGTTTGTATGGTGGCGTGCTTCTGTGTGATTGACACAAGAGTGCAGTAGATGACCGATCCATGCTTTTTCGTTGGGCTCCCCTACATCCAGACACAACAACTGACCATGCTCCCTGATTAATGTTGAGCTGTAAACTTTTGAGATGTGTGCACGCGAACTGAACCCAACTGCCTGGTTTTCAGATTACACATACAATGTCCGTACATAGTTTCGCTCTTTCTTCTTATGACCAGTCATAAAGATGTTAACTAACACAGACCGACCTCATGTCCGGATAAGCTGTGTTGCCGTTGGTCGTTCCCTGTGATCAAAAAGGTCGAGCGAGATGTGTTCCGGATCATGTATCTTGCGTGATAATTTTGGCGTTCCTCAAACTCACTTAGGGACAGTGTTGTCTCAAAGGCTAAGTTCCACTAAATACAAATGTTAGCGGTTTTCGGCTTATAGTTCCAAGTCCAAACCTTATTAGACTGCAAGGCTCATATGCTTGTCTGATGTCATACAGAGTTAATCGATGGTGATGTCGTCTGCCTCACATGGGGGTCGTAGGCTGAAATGCAAGCAGTCTTGAAGGCTATTTTCCAAGGTAGAACTGCTTACTGATGTCATGCAAATACCTTATTTAGTGTGTCACGACATGAGAGATTCCGGTTTGGACAACCTACTGCTCTAATGTTTGAGGTGTAGAACATCAGACGCCGTGGCAGAGTATTTCGACCTCTTCCTGCTGACGAAAGCTTATTCAACCCAGTTGTGCAGCACACACACCCGGTCTTCCGCCAAAATAGACACTCCAATTTCTTCCAATGACCTGAGGCAGTTGCCGTAGTTCTCATCAATGAGGTGACTGGTGTCTGGTCAAACAAAGTAGCAGATGAATACGTAGTTTGGAGTATCTTTCAATGGTAATCACAAGTGACGGTTACGCGTAAAAGCACTTTCCGCCCAGGAAATGCTAATTGAACTCAGAAAGGAAAAAATCCTCTCAGAAAAACCGAAGATTTTCGTAATTTATTGCTACCCCTACGAGGAAATCTGCTGGCATGGATCTTTCTTACAGGATTAATACTATCTCTGTTATGGAGTCATGGCAACACAAAAGCATGATCTTAACTACGCCAGATAACGCGCATTTCGGTCTCGTCTGCCGTATCTCCCCGTAGACGACGCTTCACGCCAAATCACACCAATTGAGCTAATCACTGTGTTCAACGGTTCTGTGTATTTTGTTTCGATGGTTAGCATTACTTACAAATCTTGTGAACCAACGAATGTAGATGCGTATTTTATCAAGGTACGACGTTCTCTGTGAACGAATGTCTACATGAGAATGGTGCCAAAAAAACGAGAAAATCTCCGAAAAGACGCTGAGGGTTATGGTGATAATCCACTTGTTCATCTTACACAATAACCCATAAATGTGAGAGAAATTCAATATGGATTACAAGCTTTTGCGAAAGAAATAGGCAAACATAGGTCACCTAGCCAATTTTTTCTTGGAATGAGGAAGGTGCAACAAATTTGCGATGATCTCAAGGAAAATTTGTGAACTGTTTACATTGGTGTAAGTCACGTCTCAGTTTATTCTTTTGGCGTGCACATTTATTACCTCGCCTTTCCAATGTCATCTTGAACTTAGAAGCCATGGTCGTAAGTCCGTGCTATTCTGCAAAGGTCCACAACATTAAGTCCGTTACTGGGATGTGTTAGCATTTTCGTCAGTGTTCTTTACACGAGGACGACTGTATCCGTCTCATACGCCATACAGCTCTCCAATTTTTCACCTGGTGTTCGCGAACGTGACCGTCTTGTGTTGCGCTGATCATAAGAAAATAATTTGAATCACGATTGAGGCACAGTTTTTTAGTTCCTACTTACTGAATCTTCGCATCCCACTTATATATCATACTAAAAGGTTTTTTAGGGCAACTGTGTGCATGCAGCCACGCGTCCGAATCGTTCCTTATTGTGTCATCCGCGCCCACCGTTGTCCGCAGGTCACTTGTCTGCTCATATCCCTCTCTCACTCAGCCCGGTCCCAAACGATCTAATCGTGTTACCCACACAATCGATTGGGTGACTGTTTGTCTTATCTATGTCTCATCATTATTATGGTTTCATTCACTCGTGTTCCATAAAGCTACGCGTTATTGCCGTCACGTGTTCTCGTCCTACTGTGGGCCGACTACATGTTAGGGCAAGTAGTTTAACGTGGTTCTAAATCATAACACTTATTTACCATTCAATTGATTGCCCTAACTTCCCAGCATGATCATGGAACATTTTCATAATTGGTCCACGTGCCAGCCAGACAATTGTGTATTTCTCTCTACTTTTTGTTGCGTTTTTATGCTCATTGGTCGTCCCATTGAAATTTGCATCTTTTCTTTGTGTTTAATTGACATTTTAACCTCTCGAAATCAACTGAAACACTGGCCACTGTTACTACTGTTATCGTTGATACTCTCTATCGCTTGCTGATTTTACTAGATTTGGGCCTGTGGATTTCTCCCTTCAATCGTTCGAAGACGTGACCACAATCAACGGGTATATTTTGAGAAGCATGGAACGCCGTTACTACTCGACTATGCCAAACTAGAAGAAGCAACCTTCGATACACCAGTGAATCGTCTAGTGGTGAAGTCGTCTGATTGGCTCGTTCTAGTTCCATGGTGGGCATGTTGGCCGTTTGAAACAATTATCATACCTCGGAAACGTCACGTTCGTTGGTTGCATGAACTCACGTCCACTGAGCGAAATGGCTTAACCCAGGTAGTGCAAGAACTCCTTGTTCGATATGACAATCTGTTTCAAACCGACTTTCCTTACTCTATGGGCTGGTATCAGGCTCCGTTTATGGTGGACTGCGACACGGAAATGACGGATCAATCTCCGGACCAAATGCCCTACCCACATTGGCAGCTGCACGCCATTTATCAGCCGCCTCTGCTTCGTTCGGCTGCCGTCCGAAAGTTCATGTCCGGCTTTGAACTTCTGGCTGAAGCCCAGCGAGACCTGCTACCGGAAACCGCCGCCGAATGGCTACGTAATATTTCTCTGCCCCATTATACAAAACGCGCGATCAGTTAGCAGGCTGTCAAGTTACTTTATGGTTTAAAAATAGTGCTTTCTGCTTAGAGTCTCCTAGTTGAAATGATCTCGATTTTTTGTGATTTTTACCTCACACAAAGCCCAATCAAACTTCTGCCTTTTGATAACAGTTGGTGTTTTGTATTCAAAGAAATCATGTTAAACCGTTGCCCTGTGTTTGATATTCACCCGGGAATCGTTTGGGGTTTCATTGGACGCGTGTGAAAGAAAATTTATTTGCCTGGCGTATCCTTTCGGATATTAAGTAACGAAGCTTGACCACTGTTAATGAATGTCTGTAGAGGAGTTAAAGCCAATTTCAGTTTATCTGAATGGGTTAAAATTCATCAAATTTGGTGACAAATAGATTGACAATAGCACAACGTTACGAGCAAATTGTAATACTCTACGTTTCAACCACCTCGGGCGGCCCTCCTCAGGAGTGTTGAAATCGAAATCACATTACACTCCTGAAGGCTACCCGAAGTGGTTGAAACGTGTAGTATTACAACTCGTTCGTAAAGTTGTGTTATTCCCAACCTATTTAACAATAACATGTTAAACACGCCGCCCAAACTGTTTGACTTCATTTGTACTAAGTTTGATGCAGGTATATTACAATTCATGTAGTTTAATTTACATTCAAATGGATGTTTCGCCCCCTAGGACGGTTTGTGTTCGTCTAGAAAACACCTAGCTGCCACGATGATAATGTAAACTTTGTTTTCGTCTCGGTTTTAAACGATGGTCGCACACACTGCCGAAGTTTTAGCGCCGGATTTTTCATACCCACGTTCGTTCATTCCGTACACACGATTTACATAAATTTGTCTCCTTACGCTTCCGTCTCACGGCCTCAGTCTTCGCTGTTCAGTTCGTACCGCCTGTGAAAACCGTAGTTTAACTTGTCCAACTATAGTATTGAAGTTATTTGATCTATTGGATAGGTCCGTGTTTGTTCCGATGCATACTTAAAGTTGCTTGAGTATCTCGCATGTGTACATCACACTTGTTGGTTCACCCTCGTTATCTGGTCTGTGGGTGGGTAACTCGGACACATTAGAATCTAACACACACTCTTCGGGTTTATTAGGTCGCTCGTCACCTTATATAGTTACTCCGGCAACACAACGGGAATTGTTTTTTAAATGGCTACACTTTAACCTACTGGATGAGTGCCGTAGGTAGTTTACGGCGATTACAACAGTAATGTAGTGGCCACAAAAGATACGTGGCCTGCGAAGTCTTTTTATTGAAAAGCAGTCACTACAAGGTATAGGAAAATATAAGACAACCAATGCAAACAGTTTTTCGCGGCTGCTGTGTACTCATCCTTAATGGCAACATTCTCTTTGGTGTCAATTCACGTGTAGTACATATACGCGTTTCCAACAGCCGCTTCCGGTCTCCCAACTTCTTGACGTTGCAACCTGTCCTTTAGTTCCCGGCGCGTACGAGTGGCGCATTTTGTGTAACAGTAATGCCCACTCACAACACGGCATTACAAGACAGTGTTCGTCATCGTTTAGAGTCACTAGGTTAAGATAGGGGTTTCGACGTGTGCTAGCCATTAGGACCTCTTCCTACGAGAAGTTTAACTGCACAAGTTTGGAGTCAAAACAACAGTCATTGATAAGATGCGCAATTTGAAATAAGGCTACGTTAATACATTATTCAAATGTCGAGATTGTCATAGTAGCTGGGGGAAACGAAGCCAACTCAGTTGACAAAACAATGAACATTCAGTTAGAAAAGTCACCATTGATACGCTGAGCCACGAGTTTTCCATTGCACTTATGTCTCCCGAAAGACGTGGCCATATTTATCACACTGCCCCAGATATTACGTTCGATTCAGCTGTTGCGTACGGAGAAAATCTGAAATTGAATGCTCTGGATCAGCTGGGGTGTTTTACTTTTTTTCTCGAAGAAATGTGCTCCTGTTTTTGCTTCATTGCTTGTCTTCTTTGCTTACAAATTTTTGTTGATGAACAGCCGGCAAACTGTCATTATTACACTCATACCGAAGAAAGGCTCATCACATTACAAACCTATTGCCCACTCTTTTGAGATCACCAGAATTTTTTAGAACCCACTTCGTTTTGCGATAGCTTGACGGAAAATTAAGCGCCGTACGCGTATGCTTCCTAAACTACATCGATTTTTTTGAAGACGTTGATAGATAGACGTTACTGCAAGTTCTCAAGAAATCTGAAATTCAACTGTCTAGCTTTTAAGCGACTGGTCCACAAATCGAAGTCAATTTGCTCAATTTGGTGATGAAGCCTCATCGCCGATCGTCACTGTCTCTGGTGTTCTATAACGCGCAGTCTTCTTCTTCTTCCTCCTCTTATTTTCACCTCGTTGCATCTATACCAAACATTTGTAATCAAATATGTGGATGGTATGGTGTTAGACATCACCCATCCAACTCGATTTTCTTCTCCCATCCTGTTGGACAGTTTATCCCAGTTAGGAAATCGGGCAGAGTCTCGCAGTTTATCTCTCGACAAATCCAAATGCGTTGACACTTTGTTTCCATTCATGAAAAGCAATTAGTATGAGAAACTTGCTAATGCCTGCTCCTCCTTTCATGTAAATAATGAAACTTTACCCTGATTACTTTTTGTTAAATGTCTGCAAACTACTTTGGGTGAAAACATGACATGCTGGCTGCAGCTTACTAATGTTTTTGCCAAAGTCCGGAGATTTACGTTTTCATGTCCAGTGCTTAATTTATCTCTTCACTCCCCATCACTCGGTTCTTCGATTTATTACGGCTTGTGTGTTCTTAACCGGATGCATTGTTCAGCTGTTGTTTACCCTGGTATGTTGTCAAAGGACTGCACTTTTGTCAAATCCCTAAAACATCTATCTCGTTGCGATGACCCTCCATAAACAATTTGTTGTCCGACAATTTCAAAATGTGTGAACAATTTTCCTGTCGGGCATAACCCACTCCCCTATTACGATCTCTCTGAATGTATTTCTGCATCTGCCACTAGATTTCGGTACCAGCATTTATTTGCATGTAATCTCACTGTTCTTCCATAATTCCTCAGCTCAAATTCTACATAAACCCAACATTCCCAATCCTGAATTACCCTGAAAAGCAAATTTCAGTATTTTTCTACAATTGATACCAACTGCGACCGCTCTATTTAACTACAGTTATACTTATTATTTTGTAACCTAGGCGTATTCATTCAAATGTTGTCCATTCGCTGAAGACGTTCGTATGCGGAAAGAATGCTGAAAACTGACCTCTCGGGGCATACAAAACAGTTTATTGACTCGACACATCTTGAAAACTGTCAGCTAGAACACCTCTTGACAATAAACTTCAGTCTGCATGTCAAGCTTGTCCTTCGAAGTTGGAAGCGCTTTACGCTGAAGGTGTCTACACTGATACGTTTTATTTACACCCGCTTGTTCGAATGCACTTGTTGGTTTACAGTAGTGCTTGTTGTGTACTGAATCTGTGAACTTTACGTCTCCACACGAATCGCCGTCGGTTTGTAACGTTAACGGGCGGGTATCCATGTTGACGCTGAACAAGGATGGCCTATTTTTTTGCGAAATATCTTTTTTTTTCTTGATTCCCCATATGCCATGTTCAACGGACATTTTTAATGAAAGGTGCAGATACTGTTGTTTTAGAAGACAGGCCAACTCTCCCACAATCGGCTTGCACTCACAAACCACGCTACGCAAAGTTCCTTAATAGCTTTCATCTAGAAAGTCGCTCCTTTATGGTGACATGTCAGGATGTATCGCCTTCATTTCGTAAGATCGGTTAACTCGTCGCCTTTTCTTCAGCCCTCCTACGTTGCATAACTAGAGCCAATTACTTAATTGTTATTACAATTTCTCTGCATCTTCGATACCCTCGTTTGTAGTGATGCGAACATACGGTTTGTGTTTCCTGTGGCTTGACATCTACCGTGTTACATAAATTATTGTATTTCTTCGAAATCATCGGAAGCTGATTTTAAAATTTGTCCCTTTGAATTCTCCATCACTGGCTGTTCTGATCACCAGTTCTTTCCCAAATTCTATTGGAAATACTTTTCGGAACCTAAGAACTTTCTCTTCAGAGTCATTGCTGTTCGACGTCCATTTTCAGGTGGTCATCAAGATTCGGAATGTATACATAAAGCATACAACCACATGCAACTTCATTTTTCCTCGACGTATTTCAGTGAATGCATAGACTAACCGTTTTAATCGTTATATGCGGCTTTTTATTCATTTGTGTCAATAAATCTTTGTTGGGTTTTAAACGTAACAGGTTCGTCTGCCTGGGAGGGTGCTATTTTCATGTGCCAAGTTACGTAATTCATTTTCCTCTACAATAATCAGATGTAACACTTAATAGTTCACTTACTGAACACCAGAACCGAACGTGGTGCAAATAATACTAACGGTAGACTGTACTTATAGTGCTTACGTGTAACTGGCTCGGCTAGAACGTTTCATTCATTTGATTGCGACTGTAATCGACTTAAGTTTGCCACGTAATTTTCCACTACTGCATATTTTTCTTAGACCACATTCATCTCGTCATTTTGACAGGTCTGTCACTCAACGCCTTACCGATGAACGTGACGACGGCCCGTTAGCCACGCATGGAGGTGTTTTTCGTTGCAACATCTACAGTAGGCTTGGTCAGCCAGGAGGAAATTTAAAGTGGGATAGTATTTGGAAACTAAAAGGCACATCTAAAAACAAAAAAGTGAAAATTCCCTTCAATTTTGGCTGCTACAACTTTCACACCTGTTGAAACTAAACAAAAATATCAATTACATCAAGAATTGATAGGAGACGTCGGACGTCGAAATTATTTTTGTGTCGAAGCTTTAAATCGCAGCCTTTAGCATCTTTCCTCAAACTACATTTCATTCCATGACATTTTCAGTGCATCAAAATGGACTAGAAGGTGTGCTCCCAGAGAAAAATACAACGTATTCAGGATGCAATCAGTGAGAAAAGTCTATACACAATGGTTAATATAACAACCGGTGCGGTGTAATGGCGTGCGCAGTAGGAGTGCAGGTTAGTGCATCCCAGAGAAGATAGGGATGGAAAGCAAAATTCTCATTGAACTATGAAAAGCCAGGCAAACCATTCATCATACAGTACGCCAACAAAGCCGAAGAAAAGAATGGATAGAAGACCACAGACACTCATGGTTCTGAAAACAGCGGATTGATTGTCAACCACCAGGATGTTGGTCGATGCAGTCATTAACAGAAGTAAAATGGATACACTCATATGACCTACCTGAGCCTAACGTGCTCTTCGCCGACGATGTACTATGGGTACGTTGGTGACCTACTAACCCCAAACGGCCAGCGCATTCGCGGCCGCACACATCGCAACTCCATATAGTCACGTCACCGCGACCTATGGCACCGATGGTTCCCTTGCGTACCGCACGCTTCCGCTCGCGGCCGCGCAATAATTGCTCATTGAACGCTTCTGGCCACCGGGATTTCGCTTACCTGACTTCACTTGTCCGTACAGTAACTGATTCGGGATACGGTCATCGCCCATCCGACGAACGTGACCGAGCCAACGGAGCTGGTTCAGCATCAACATGGCTTCCATCCCGTCCATGTCCGCTCGCCGCATTACCTCAGTGTTCGGAATCATGTCCGACCACCGAATACCCAAGATGCGCCTCAGACACTGAACATGGAAACGGCTCAAATAGCTCACGTTCCGCTGATACAGTGTCCACGTCTCACTGCCGTACAGCAGGATAGACAGCACCATTGAGCGGTAGACACACAACTTCGTGGCCATCTTCAGGCTGTGATTCTTCCAGACACGCCTTTCAAGACGTCCGAAAGCAGCGCTAGCCTTTGCCACACGCGCTCTCAACTCGCGGTCCACGGACAGATCTGTCGACAAGTTGCTACCCAAGTAGCAAAAATCCCCGCAGCCATTCACAGTGTCTCCAGCGATGCGAATTTCGGGTGGAGGTACACAAGCAGCACCTCCACCAGGAGAAGGCTGAAAAAACGAATACGTCTTACCTGTGTTGATGTCCAACCCGAACTTCGATGCTGCCGAAGCGAATGCTGTAGCTAGACGTTGCAGTTCTTCTTCGCTGTGCGCTAGCAAGGCGCTGTCATCGGCGAACAGAAGCATCCGCATCCTTGAGGTCTGCAGCCGGGTTGAGGCGCCAAATCGTCGGATATTCAACAGACGCCCGTCCGTCCGGTACTCCACCTCGACACCATCCTCTCCAGAGTTCTGAAAAGCAACTGTTACCATCGCAGTCAAATATAAACTAAATAGGGCTGGGGCTAGAACACAACCCTGCTTCACGCCAGTGACGATGTCGAAATCATCAGAGGTCGATCCACACGATTGCACCTTCGCCTTCATGCCCGCATGCAACAATCTAACCATATTGACGAACTTACCTGGACATCCAAACTTACCAAGCACCGTCCACAGCGCCTCGCGGTTCACGGAATCGAACGCTTTGGTGAAGTCCACGAACAGGGCATACAAGGGCTGATTCCGTTCTCGGCACTTCTCCTGAAGCTGTCGAGCAGCAAACACCAGGTCGATTGTACTCCGACTCGACCGAAATCCACACTGCTCCTCGGGAACATTCATCTCCAGAACGGACGCATTCAGTCGGTTCAGGAGGATTCTGGCAAGCACCTTGCCTGCACAGCTCAAGAGGCTGATACCTCGGTAGCTGTCGGTGCATTGCTTGCTACCCTTCCCTTTGAACAAGGGTACGATGAGGGCATCCTTGAAGTCTTGCGGCATCACCTCGTGCTCCCAGATGGAGTGAACCAGTTGGAGCAGAGCGCGTTCCAACGCCGGACCGCCATTCTTCAGGATCTCACCTGGCAGCCCATCCTCGCCTGCAGCCTTCCCGTTGCGCAGTTGACCAATCGCCCTCTGCAACTCCAGCAAGTCGGGGGCGAGAGCAAGCGAAGATTTGACGTCCTGTTGCGGCAGACTGTTAACAGTCGCCCAATCAATTGTAGTAGGGCGGTTTAACAGGCTGCCGAAGTGTTTGCGCCATATTCCCATGATGTCTTCCGGCTGGCTGCAAGAACAACCGGTGTCCACGTCTACCAGTGCTTTAGTAGACTGGATAGACGGACCGAAGATCGCCTTAAGCGAATCGTAAAACTCCTTGTGTTGCCGACGATCTGCGAAGCCCTGCATGCGTTCGCCCTGTTTCCTCCACCAGTTGTCCTTAATTCCGCGAACACGCTCAGCCAGTTGACGGCGGATATTCCGGAACCTAGTCTTCTTCGCTCCATTGCCAGGGTCCATTGTGCATGTGGCGAACGCGGCATTCTTCTCTCGTACCAAGTTGGAGATAGCCACGTTGTTGTCATCGAACCAATCCGGGCGTTTCTTGCGCTCCACACCGATCGTCTCGGTGGCTGCTACCATAATCTGTTTCTTCAGTTGTTGCCACATACCCTCGGGGGTAGTGGGTACAGGAGCATTGTGCAGGCGAGCGACGACTGCACGTTGAAAGGCAGCCTTCGTCTCGAAGTTCTCCAATCTTCTGATATCCAGCTTCTGCCGTTGTCCAAAAGATCTACAATAAACGGACTTGCGTACATGGATAAACAATTTGGTCCTGACCAGCCTATGATCTGTGCTACATTCAGCCCCGCGCATCACTCGCGTGATGCGCACTTCACGAATGTCGCGCTGCCGCACAATCACGTAGTCAAGTAGGTGGTGGTGACCGCTTCGTGGATGAGTCCACGTCGTGATGTCGCTCGCATCCAGCTGGAATCGGGTGTTCGTGATAGCCAGCTCGTGAGTAGCACACAGGTGCAGCAGACGATCACCGTTCGCGTTGACTGAACCAATGCCGTAGGGTCCGAGGACTCCCGGCCAAGCTACAGAGTCGCGCCCAACTCTAGCGTTCAAGTCACCCAAAACAAACAGTCGGTCATTCACTGGCGCAGACCGGATTGTGGCGGACAGCTGATCATAGAACTGGTCCTTTGTATCATCAGTGTGACACATAGTTGGACCATAAACACTAACAAATGTAGCACACTTACCTCGACCGAGTCGCAGGCGCATCGACAGCATTCGGGGGCTGATGCCGTGCGGTTCGCCTATCATCAAACCATTGATGCGATCAGCGACTGCAAAACAGACACCATGCTCCCGAACACCGTCTGTCGGGTAGCCTATCCAGTAGAAAGTGTACCCGGCGCCTGCTTCCCGCAACTTACCTTGGTCTGCAAGCCTTGTCTCACTCAAGTCTGCTACGTCGATTCCATATCGCCGCAGTTCCATCGCGATCAGGGCGGTGCGTCGTTCTGTGGCGCTTCATCGATCCGGCAGCGTGCGCATGTTCCACGTCCCTGGGCCTGTCTCAAGTTGGTCTTCTGGGCACTGAAACCTAATTGAGCATTATCTGCTCGGGGGTTCGTGGTCGAGGGGAAGTAGCATATTTTCGCCTATCCACCCTGCCATGTGCAGCAGATAGGGCGACCCGGTTTATCCTGCGCGACGGCCGATACAGTATGGTATTTGCTTTATTTTCTATGATCATTGTTTGTATGGGCTTTTGATACTGCCAGAACGCACAGACCTGTGCAGGAGAGCGATTAGGGCTCCCCAACCAAAGCCTCTGGCTAAAAAGCCTCAACCACAGGGCAGCAGGTGACTCACACACACGCAGACGCGGCAGCATCAACCACCAAGGAGAGGATCGATAGCCATATCAAAACAAATCCAGCACTCACTCACAGGAACAGTAACACTGTACACACGATCCTAACAGACAGACACACAGTAAGTCCAGGAAAAAACAAGCACCTTGCCAAACGAAGCCAAAGCACACAGTCACCAAGCACAACGAACGCATCTGCTTTTTGTCTGCCTGCTCCCCTTTGGCCAATCTGACAAGGTTGAACCTGCAAGGACCGAAGTCCCAGTCAGCACAGCCCTCCGGATCAAAACAACACGCAAGCCTGATCACCACGCCAAAGTAGCAGAAAAGGTCGGTTCTTTCGTCCTTGGACAACGAACACACCACCTGGCCGTTTCCCTTTTGAATTAAACGATCACGTTGTGCATTCAATCACTACTTATGAACTCCAATGAAAGTAAAACTCGAGTTTAGTGCTTCTCTCTGAAGTGGGTTGGCCGAAAAGTTTACCTGAATGCGACGGCTGCAATCAAATGTGAGTATGTTCAATTTGAGATGACCTAAGTTCCCGAACTTCTGTTGGGATTGTCAATGAAACCTCCAATGTAGTCTGTTTTGTCATCTCGTGGATGAAAATAACTTGAGACACAATCAATAAAGATATTGGCTTTTGTGTCAAGAAGAGGGAATTCATCAAAACTTCCGACCAGTTGAGATACATATTCAGGATGGAATGCAAGGACCCCAAGAAAGCAACGCTCCGCTACATCCTTGGCAAGTTCACTTGAACCAAAGATGATCATAGCTGCAGCCAAAGATCACGTATTAAACTGTAGACAAAATTAAGGTCGAATCTTGAAGCGACCTAAAGAATACATGGGCCATTCGGTGTGGAGCAGGTAAAGTGAAAAAGGCAAACTAAGAAGCTCTAAAGAAACAGTTTTTCACGTTTCTCGGAAACTTTTTTCAAAGTAAACGCATTGAAGTTAGAACATCACAAGAGACGATTAGCTACTTTACAAACACGTGGCTAAAATAAACGAACGCACTGAATTGTGAAAAACATATCAGAAGAAACTATTTTCTCCCAAACACGGAACTATTTAAAGTGACGTGGGTGCTAATAAAGTGACCGTTATCGAGAACCTGAGGAAGGTGGCACATGTCGACCAGACAGAACATGATGCTAATGATTTTACTACAGTTCCCGTCAGAAGCACGCACCAGAAAGACCGGAGGAAAGAATTCGCGAATGATACAAAAAAGAACGTGGCACAGTAAACAATAACGGATGTAGAGTTGAACAGGAAACGAGATGATGTCAATGCACCACAAGCTTGGGAAAATAAACCTCATAGTAGAGCCAAATGCACCGTACCAAACAGCATAGGACAAGATGGGTTATATTTGTTTGATCAGTTCATAGAGCACAATGTCAAACTGAAACTTCATGGTTAACTCCAATTCGTTTCAAATAAAGTTATTTTAGTGATGCTGTCGCCTAGTGTTTATAATGTAATGTCAAAAATTGTTCATTTTGATATGCATAAACACAATGAAATGACAGCGAAAGACTCAGGAAAAATGCTAATCAGAACAATAATCGAATAGGCCAGATACTGTGAAAACAAAGCTGTGAAAGTCCGTGAATTTTTGTCGATGGATCAAGAACAATCGGAAACCGGAATCTGGATGTACCAAGCGGCAGCACAGTTACGTCCATCCTCATATAGTTGGTAGCGCAGATGGTTTCTTAGGCAAGTCGAAGGTAGCATGATCCATGACAGCAAAAGTAGGACCGCCTAGGGCACATAGTTTCTCATGGGCACTTCCTCCCGACTATTTGCCAACAAACCACACCGTGCTGCATAAGTAAACAAAGAATAGGCTAACAAGCAGATGCGCACGTTGCTTTTGGCTCCCACTGAAAGTGCCCTTCCTGGTTATGGCTGAAGTCAGTCGTGAAACAGCTCTATAAGTGTGAATGGGGAATTCTGTGGCGATCTGAAGTTCGTAATCAGCCGCGTTTTAATTAAACTTCTACCGACCGAAACGGCACAACGGAAAACCAAGGGTGTCATGATTACTTTGATGCCGTTAGTCTGACAAGTGTCAAACATCTGAGCCCTCCGCGACTCAAACACCAAGAGAACGCAGTGTGGTCGGTGCAGTAATATTCACATTCTGTACCCAATTTTTTTAAATAATGCAAACTGAACAGCACTCACAGTCGGAGAAGGAGGATGATACAAAACGAATGACCCTGGTGGCAAAAGCTCAGCTCGCCACGATCATAACCTATGGCGAGAAAACTAGAAACTTCATTTAACCCATCTTTAATTAGTAAGTCCACAGGACGAAACCTATTTCACAATACTGGTTCGATCGAAACAAGTTCACATTGTCAACTTGAGGTAGGCTGCGATCATTCAGAGCAGCGGGACTTCAACACTCCAATCACCAATACGAAACCAAGACAACATTGCTTATCGTCAACAAATGTCCAGCGGCCGATCTGCTATGTACTCATGATATCAAGTCGTCCGGAGATCAAACGTTTGTAATTTAAACGCCAAGTTCGGCGAACAAACGAATACTTGAACATGACACACCTATCAAATTCGATCAACTCGGAAGATTGTTCATACCAGCATAAACAATCAGATGTTTCGGCTATGATCAGCAATACATAGACCAGACCACTGTGCACAAGATGTGAATCGACTATACGAGTGGTAGTGCAGATGACATGAAAAAGGAAATGTATCAGTTGACCGGCATATAAACACAAACAGCACTAGTGACAGTAAAACTGAGGACGAGTGAAGGCCGGCAGACAGACAACGCGGCGTACGACAGGTAACGCACACTTCTGCGTACATCCGTTCGTCTGATGACGAGTCCTGTTGTATAGTTGAAACGTTCAACTAGATTGTGCACCTTTTCCCACTATAAACTTTCTCATCGACACGCAACCCTGCGCCAAAAGTCACACCCAGAGATCATTTCTTCGTAATTCCTCCCACAAAAATACGATTTGTTCCAGTCTTGTTTCTACACCAAAAGCATACGTGATTTACCGCACCCCTTGAAATAGATGCGATCTGCATCGAAGAGCACTGTTTTAATGTTGTCATATTTTGCCTTGGGAGTTCTCTTATGGGGAAGATGGAAATGAACGTCAACCGCTCAGGAGTGCCGCTTACAGCAACAACATAGATCAATCGGCAAACATGGTGAGGATTGAAAAATAAATCACTGTACTCGATTAAGGCGAAATAGTAGTTTAAACAGAGGCAAGTGCTAACAATCGTGCGGTATCAACTGGCCGTGTGACTCAAGGAAAACATCGATAACACTGGCACCAAACCTTAATAAGACGGAAATGTCATAAGAACTGAGCAAGACAACAAAGCCTGACCTCAGATCAGCTATGCTCACTGGAGATGAAAACCGAGTTCCATCTGCCAGCCCACCACTCAATAACACAGTGGGCGACGCGTCACCAGCGTGAATAACGAAAAGCCGCACTCTCCGAAGAAAAACGTTCACTGCGGCAGCAATAGTATGATAAAACATTTCCCAACATACAAACCAGGTGAAGATCTGGCCTACCAAGGTTTCAATCGTTAATAACAAAGAAAACCGATTCTCCTAAAAGAGAGGGAACTCTGGAAAGTACGTTGAAGCATCTGGGCTTCGATTTTTCGGCAAAATAGCCCATCGACGGTGCGTTCGCTGACGAAGACCGTGTAGAAAATCATCGTTATGAACAAAAACTTTTAGTTTCACACGATCCTTATCCAACTGATTCGATTGGGTATTTATTCTGGTTAAGGGAATCGTCACCATTTTCCATGCCCAAGACAAGCGAGGTGTCCCGCATCTTCGTGAGTACACACTCGTCGATGTCGTAAGTGGCCCAATACACCGGTACGTCGTCAAAGTCGTGAACGCTCGGTAACATAAACAAGGCCGTGATCAGTTAATTACACAGTGAAATAAACAGTTGAATAAATACATAAAAACCCTTGGCCCAAACTTTGTAACAATGCTAGTTAGAACAGTGCAGTGTTAAAAAGTTTGAACCGCTGCTCAGGAAAGCATCAACTGGAAGCTGAAATTACACATTTTTGACGAGCATACTGTGGAAGTCCAAGTGCACCTATTATTAATGGGAGAATGATGTTCAACACCAACATCACGTCCGCTTATTGAACGGCACATTAACTCCTGAGAGCGTATCTTACCTGGGCTGATATCAACTTTCCCTCATGCGGAAACTGGAATACTAAAGAACGTGACTCCATGTGTACATGCACAGAATAACACCAAAACTCATCGAGGCATTACCAATCCAAACACCACTAGTGCATTCGACTTGATATTGCAACAGGTGGGGAAAGAGACATGAAGTGAAAACCAAAGGGAACTAAACACCATTTGCCTGGCAGTGCTGATTTCAACAGCGAAACCAGACTTGGGATGTAATCCAACAGACAACCTACTCATAAAATGGTACCGCCCTGTTCTTGTGTCTTTGCAGCACCCTACAAACCGAGCAACAACCCAGGAGGGAGGCTAACGCCCGATGGGTTTTCCGAATCAGGTTCCACAAACGTTCATCTACTTCCGAAAGTACTATCCGCATCCGTTCATTGCAGATCAGGGTGAGACTGGTAAGGTAAGTCGACGACTGGTCGACATACTCCTTGTTGCATTCACCATTTGTTCCACTCCTGGGTTACCGAACAGCAGTGAGTTGTGATCAACGGAATTCTCCACTGTCCATGTCACATAAACTGCAGGAGTACGGTCATATAATGAAACGTAGTACCGAAACTAGTTTTTACCTGATCACACTGACATGGAATAAAATTGGGAAACTTCATTATAAAAACCATTCTGAGGCTCTTGAACACGGACAATACAATCGAAGTAAACTGTTTTTATGGAACATCGCCTTCCTCTGTTCTAAATGCTGTAACTGGTTCAATGTCTTACGAGCACGTAAACGGAATAACGATCAGTGAAACGGCGTACAACGGAACGACAGTCAACGGTAACGAACAACGGAATAGGCACTAGTTCGAAACTTTCCGGCCAACCCAACCACCAGATGCTAACGCACGAACACAGAGAGAGAGGACTGACCTCTGGGCAGAGCTCCTTTATGTTACTCATTCCGAAGACAACACGGTCACAAACCAGATCATATTTAAAGGGTTTGTGACCAATAAGATCAACTCAAAGGCGGGCCAAATGATGAGCCGAACAGTGCAGTGATGCGCGTAGGTGGGATATAGGCATCTGAGCGTGGAGGCGCGTCGGTAGGGTGCCAAGGATTTCGCACAAGGACGAAGTGGCGCATGACCGCGCCAACTATGAAGGCCATTCGCCAATGTACTTTGTTAATCTTTGTCAATATTTTCGGGGAACTGGCGACTTCCCCGACACAAAACGGTCTCCTTCCTTGAGAAAACTACTTTGCCCAGTCAGGATAAACAGGAATTTCCAGAGCCACCCAGAGGAAACCTCTGCCACTTCTTTTTACCCACTCGACCTTTACTCTGCTTACTGGTAGCTCAGTGGAAGTAATTATTTTTAGTAACTGTCCTTCAATTTTCGGATTCGAGGACGCCTGGACGCCATTATGCACCAAATGAATAACCCATATTTTCCTCCCTGTTGCACGTTCCGGAGCCGAATAAAGTGACCTTTCGCATATCGTTTGATTTGACCTAGGGGCAGTTTGCAGGGGCAACTGCGTCGATCTCGGGACTACAACTTTCGGCTCTCTTTAATATAAGGAGGAAAAATCGAGTCGTATCAAGCGCATTACTCTGTGGACGATTCGCCATACCTTCCCAGAGGTTTGCAAGAACTATCAGCCCGAGGAGTCTAATACAAAGTTGAAAAAAGCGGACCCCCAACCTACCGAAGGCGACATATCAGACGGAAATTGTGGGTGGTACTACAGATGGGTTCAACATCACGGACGAGGAGTCATAAGCGTAACGTAAGGGCAATCTTTTGCACACCGGTAACTGACTGAGAGATGGCATGCGATGTTAGTGGCCACAAGCTTACCCGGGTTGGAGAGTTACAGTTAACTGTACCACTGAGACCACTATCAAAGATGCTGCCCGCTAACTTCTGCCTCACATGAAAATCATCAATCATCACTGCAGTAACAGTTCGTGGTGGGGATTTCCCATCCAACCACGAAGAAAAGAACGAGCCATAGATAGGAAGTAAAGAGGAAGGGACCTAACTGCTATCAAATATTTATCACCAAGATGCTTACACTCAGCACGCAAACAACCGGGCCATGAATGAAACTGAGTCGTCACTAGCAAAACAATTTCTTTACGGCACACAATTCAGTTGAACAATAACACAAGTCGTTGAGCCCGATTAGCCGCACCTTGCCTGAAAAGTGCACAAACCAACACATTAGCTATCGGCCCGTAATGAAATGCAAACCATGATTCGCTCGACCACCTCAATCAAAATCTTCGAGATGGGTTGTCAATCAACTCCTTTCTGGACTACATAAACGTAGTCAATTAGACGTACCAATGGCCGGTATCGTTATATGGAACGAACGATGATGATAAATATAACGTGAAGAGTGGATGACTGAACTAGATTGGCTTATGGTAAACACCGATACCAAGATAAGCTCAAAATAGCTGAAGTGACGCCCACTGTAAAATATGCAACCGCCGGTTTGGGCAACGCAATCCAATGTCGAGTGGTTACAAGAGCCTTATGGTCAGATGCATGATATTCATTCTACACGACCGTCGTGTACGAATGCAGTGACATTGCAGTTGACATTATATCACTTACGATACAGTCAGTGTGTTCGGTTCGGCGTGGTTAACATCCCAAATTATTAACCATTAAAAAAGCATTTACCTCTGAGCCTGACAGACGATGAGCGCGCTTGTCGTAACAGACAGTCAATCCATGGCATAGCATCAGACACAGTGGGGAACAGTAGAAAAACTAACGGATTCGATGGGGGAGGAATGAATTTTCATGGTCACTATCAAATCATTGCATTGAAACTCCTCAGCATTTAGCGCGTCACTTGTATATCGACCTCTCGCTTTATTTCGTTGGAGTGTTTTTATGCACGTCGACGAGAAGTTATAAATGCACCTGCATGAGTTGTGCGCAAAAAGCTGGACAAGCCTTAATCATCACGACAGTAATAAAAAAGTGGCAAACGTGAAAATAATTATTGTGAACCAAATCGAACAGTCCTGTTTCTGGACAATGCGTGGTGAGATAGCCAAACAGTGCGAGAAAACAATGAACAAACTGGGCAGAACACGCACAGACAAAAAAAGTTTGCTCAAAACATGAGCAAAAGTATCAGATAAGGAAAGGTAACAACGAGAAACTTGTGAAGTGGCCATTTGGGTCATCACAAAAATGGAAGAATCGGTCAGGTCTACAACAAGCAGAACAGCGCCAGATTCAGTCCTGAAGAAACTGATGGTTGTATGGTGATGAAGTTTACTGAAAGTTATCCGGCTAACAACCTACATGTACACATGTGCAAATGCACGCTGAACGACTGGTCTACGTGTTTTATATGTGGGTGTAGTTGGATCCACAGCAGTCACCGAAACTGGTTCCGACAGCCTTCTTTTCGAGTAGCAGAGAGAAGGAAGTGGGGACGGAGCACAGGCAATGACAGCTGAATAGTAAGTTGATCGAACGATGCTGGGGATAAGTGCTTCTGATCAACACACCGATGTCCAACTGACCAAAGATAAGCAGCAAAAGAGGAAGGAAATCAACGATGTAGATCTGAAGCGACGCATCGCATCCCGTATTCCGCCCCACCGCCACCAGCACCACCACTACCTGTGTTTGGGTGATTGTGAGCGGTGGTAGAATTGCCAACGGGATTTCCAGAGGGAGAGACAAACTGCGAATGGTGTGCGGAAGGTTGGATACCATTGCCTGTGTGTGTGAGTTGTAGATACTGCTTTAGATGTAATTTCTGTTGCTGATTTATGGAGGAGGGCTCATTCACTACAAACAAACGCATCCTTTCCAAATGATCATAATCCACGTTATGCTCGCCATCCATATTGTGTTTAGTGTTTGAAGTATTTGTTCGCAGAAGTGCCCAGTCAAACACATAATCAAGAGCATAGTTCAAACTCTGAAACAATCGTCGGAACATGCCACGCAGGAACCGGTAATCCGGTGCACTGTCGAACTTCAAAGAGCGGGCGTAGTGCAGATATTTCTGAAACTCTTCGGGGTATCCTTTGCATAATTGTTCTGGTGTAGTGTTCAGTTTTTTCTCATAAATACGCTCATACTTCTGCTTCTTCGTATGGGCCTACAACAAATAAACATTTCGATGAGATGAAGGGCATGCCTTAAAGACGTTATGAATCCCACAAACAGCATATAAAATATTTAACTAGAACAAACGTAAACAGGTCGAAGGAAGGTACACGGACACAGAACGGCTCGAACATTTCCCGATATCTCTAGTTTTAAACCAGAATATGGATCATCAGCACGGGGTATCAAAGTGAGACGAATATTTTTAAGGTATGAAATCAAAAGAGGTAGTCTTTTTGAATCTGTCTGTTTGATGTAAAGTTTCCCCCGGCAAGACTGGGACACCCAATTGGCTGCGAAAGCTTATACCTAATTTATAATTAAAAAACCGCACAGAAAACAGTTTGGTTTCGCTATACAGACAGAGCCAGCCGCAGTAACCACTAGCAAATGTGTGGCGAAATGTCACCAGATGCATTATGCGAAATTACGCTGTTGATTGTTCTCACCAATAAACTGTAGTCAAGGTGAAATGGGGAAAAACAGCCCAGAGACTGCCTTGTGTACATCGTCCCAATGAGGGTACTTCCGGCCACTAGTGGGAATGGGTTTCAACTGAATGGGTCGACTACGGATAACAGCAAGGCATTTGATTAAAACCTAAGTGCTACATGCCAACTTAGTAACTGGCCTTCACGCTGTTACATCTACAACAAATGAAAACAGCGTCGACATCGTAACAACCTAAAATTAGGCAATCGTATGAACTCTGAAAATGAGCGGACGCTAGTCTACATCGTACATTTAGTGGTCCATAAAACCGGCGAAATTGGAAAGCCATGAGTGATGGAAAATGGACGACCAGTTTCCTGTGAATGTGGCTATTACGCACCAATTCGTAAGGTACTGCGAGTTTAGCCGAAACTTACCTCGACTACTCAACCGACTGTGGCTACACATACTATACAGCAAGAAAATTCGAAATTCTCGATTCTGACACTTGTAAGCTAAATGAAAAGACTAGTGAGAACCGATTGCTTGATATTTCACAATAGTTATACTTCGCAAGTAACTGCAGCCCTGGAGGCAGACATCAAAGTGAAACGGCATGGCTTTTGTCCAAGCACCCGGGTAATCTGGTTGGCTAGCTTAGTGTTACCGGGCCCGTCTTCAGGTTGTGGATTAACCCGTAGACCGCGATGTGAAAACCACATGCAAAACAAACATTCGCCCGATGAATGGGCAGTTGTACTGTCGCAGCATGGTGGATTCACAATTATCCGGGCCTAAAAAATACAAAACAACCTCTTTGGCGGCACTAAAACAACGCATGTTACCCCGAAGCCAGAGTTTAACCCCCCCCCCGTCGACGGGATCACATCGCCCTCAGGACAGTGTGATGTCCGCTGAATAGGTTTGGTCCTACTCACCCCCAACTCTATGTAGTCTTGCCACCTTCAATGCTCGAAAGCTTATGTAGGCAGACCAACAAACAGCTCTTGCACGTAAATTGGGACCCCCACCGTTGGTCTGCAATCTTGCTGAAACACAACCCGTAGGGTAGTACCGCCCCTTTGGTTGTCGTCGATCGATTTATAATGTGTACGGTATGCGGTTGTCTGAAGACCCTGAGGATCAAGTCAGTATTTCAAGATGTCCTGAGCAGACGCAAAAAAAATTGCTTGACTAGATTTCCATCAACAGACACCTTTGTGCTGTACGACGTGGAGGTGCAGCTGAAGCATCAAAAACCGCAGGACAAAAACGCCGTTCGGTGTTGCAGCAAACGCTCCTATAGACTGTAATCAGAGACAAGTGTTATCACCAGCTCACCAACCCTCCGCACACCGCACGGCCTACAGACATTGTGGTACTGGATTGAGGCTTGGACGCCCAAATAGGTAGACCAGATGCCGACGAGTTTGACTCGGGTGGGCAGCAATCCTACGGTACACACCAAACAACAATGATGAAAGTTTGCGGGAGCTCTGTGTTGATTGCAATCTGTTGATGCGTTACCTAGCCTTCACCACCACCAAGCCAAGCGTAGACACAGATTAATCGGCCTGGATCCTGATCGGTCGTACCGAATCTACTTTGCGCTTTGGCAGGAGGCCACTTTGCTGTCAAACATCAGTTGGTGCATTCAGCCCAGAAGAAACACAAGCGTTTCACACCTACTTATCAGGCCATAGTTACTGCTAATTTATGACCTCATTCTTAAAGTGATACAGAAGCCACTGGTACGCAGCCGTCCGTGTGCTTAACCACCTATGGACTGCCAAGATCCAGTCAATTTACTACTACCTACTCTTTCGGCAATTCTAGATGGTGCTTGTGTATCTTCCTGTTGGCGTCGCTCTGACAGTCGTGTTGCAGCAGGGCAGTGCATCGATAAATATAAGCGAATAACTTACGGACGGCCATCACTAAAGCAACGAGCAATGGCTGTAGTATTGAACTTTGATGGGCCGCGCGGTCTTCGCATGGCAGTGACCATTGCAAAACGATGGTCCTACCCACTTCGATGGTAGTCGTTTTGGTAGATGACGAAAGCAGCCTTTCTAAGACGACCTTTGTTGGGGGGACGTGATAAAGAGGACTGCTGAATATCTCAATAAGGTGCTGAAAGCTACAGGTTTCAAACGTACTGTTTGAGGAAAAAACGGCTGATTACTTGCACTTGACAACCGCCAACATTAACATTCGAAAATGGCCAAGAAGGAATAGACACAGACAAGCAGATATATAAAAATCACAACAAATTTCCGAAGAACGACTATGTTGCTGAGACACATAAACAGCCACTTTCCTTAGTCGCTAGACACGTCCTGACCACTGGTCATGCTATCGGTTCATCTTGCGCGTTCAGAATCTTGTTACGTCATTCCAACGCAAGGTTTTCGCGGTTTGATGAAACAATCGCAATCAGTTGACTCATGCTGGCTCTGTGTTTACAAACAACTTTTCGTGAACTTGCCCTTGACTTAGTGACTTATCCTAACTGGCTTACTGACTGTTCACCTCGCTAGTTACTTGCTATAAAAAACATTCATGCTACTGTAAGTTTGCGTTGACGAGCCAATAGAAATTGTTTGCATCCACAAATTTCCGTGTACTAACTGCTTTCTTCAGAACAGTATACATCCAGTGGCAATTGGAAAATTCTTAGATTCTGAGCACGCAAGTAAAATTAGGTACGATTTACCCTGCTTCTATTAGGCGATTTGAGTGATCACGAGCACCCCGGCCAAACAAGTGATGCGTACTCAATTTGTTCAATACAACCGACAAGGTCGTCAAATCTCGCGATCATCATCATCATAGACAGCAATACATCAGTGGTTCACACTAATGCTCAACTGCCACACAACCATGAAGAAACAGCAAACCCTATATAGAAAGAGAGAAGGAAAAAGAAGGGGACGGGAAGGGACCTAACTACTGAAAATGACTACGTCCATATTCAAACATTCAACATCAAGGTGCCTACA
>QNGE01001760.1:0-15851 GCA_008508345.1 Paragonimus westermani | reverse complement strand
GACAGCCTTGACGTACGCCACTCATGGTGCTGAAACTGTCAGACAGCTCACCGTAAACCCTAACCTGAGCTGAAGTGTGGGAATAAAGTGCCGACAGTATGTTCACGTACTTAGTCGGCACACCTCTGCGTTTGAGCGACTCTAAAAGTGTAGATCGATCCACTGAATCGAACACACCTTTATAGTCGAGAAATAGAACAATTGTTGGCCGGCGGTACACTTGACGCTGCTCCAGAATTTGTCGAAGATTGAAAATGTGATCTACACATCCCCGCCCGGGGCGAAACCCTGCCTGTTCTTCCTTAATGTTTACCTCCTGAGCTGCAGTGAGTCGGCGAAGTATAATGGATGCTAGAACCCTAGAAATGACTGGAGACAAACTAATTCCTTTGTGGTTTTCGCAACAGCCCTTGATACCTTCCTTGAATACAGGAACTATTATCGAGTGACCCCAACTCGGGGGAGAGGATGGTTCCCATCGTCCACACAAGTTGAAGCAACTGCGTGAAAACCTCCACTAACGCTTCCCCACCATTTTTGAAAAGTGGCGGCACCAGATCCTTTGGGCCGGCAGCCCCATTACGTTTAAGAACCAAAATACAAGTGCGAATCTCAGTCTCAGCGGATGGTTCCAAACCTAATGATGATGGTGCCATACTGCGAGCTTGTGGCGGTAACACAGTAGAAGCATGAGACCAACTCAACGGACTACGTTCCGCCCACCACTCTAACCTTCTGGGCTTATTATAGACGAGTGTATCACCTGCCTCGCTGACAGCTCCACTGAGAGGCGGTCGTATGGGACCATTAGTACCGATAGGCTCAAAGACTGTGGTGATGCTCTCCGAAGCCCAAGCGGTCATTTCCCTAACTTTTCCCATTAGCGAAGCCTCGTGATAAGCGTGTAGGCTACCTTTCAGTTTCCTACGGATTTCTCCCCTAAACCTGCTAGGTGAACTGCCAAAAAGGGTGTCCCATCTGGCTTCCAATAACTCTACGGATTTCTCCGAGACCCAATGTTTGTTCGACCCAAGAACCTTTGTGCTTCATGCCACAGTACCCACTTCGTAAATGAGCTGTGAGATCTCGGTACAACAGCTTTAGGATCTTCAAGGTGATAACGGCCAAGCCTGCTTTCTAGGCGGATTTGTTACCTATGCTTTATCGAAGGTATGGCCAGTTTTTCAACAGCCAGCCGTTGCAGTCGGTGGGGTCGATACTTAGCGGCAGCGTACCAACGCGTGATTTGAATCCATGTATGTGTTCCAGTAGGAACGGCAGTCCTGAATGGAACCCCGCCACCTACAACTAACAGCTATGTGGTCTGTCTGAGACCAGGTCTGACTCAGAGAGGGAGGGTGCCAAGTATAGCAATGACGTGCACGATGCTTAGAACTAGTGCAGGCTAAAAACCGCTTATGCTCAGCGCACAGCTGCAATAGTCGCCCGCCATTGTCCGACCGATGTGATGCTATCCCAAACTTGCTACCTAAACGAGATTCGGCCTCACCAAGGCAGCCGATCTGGGTGTTCATATCTTCGGCCAGAACGACTACATCAGAACCACGCGTCAACCGGAGGAGAGCGGCCAGATCCGAATAAAAGAGGTCCTTGACGCCGATGTCACTAAAGTCAGTTGGAGCGTAAGCATACAACGAAAAGATTTCTGACGGTAGAAAGTGCGGGTGCTGTTAATTCCATACGTTGACTACTGTCGTGGATTCTAATCTGTGAGATACAGCAAACATCAATATGTAACGAGTCTAACGTTCGTGCGAGAGCAGCCTGTTGACCTATCTGTTTCAGAGTACGAACGTTGAAGGCACCTATATTAGTTTGCGTTCCAGGTCGAAGCACAAGACGAGGGAGGTCTGAGACTGAGTGGTGAGAGCTGGGACTTATTGGCCCAGTGTTGCTATGATTAATTATATCTGCTGTGGGACCTGCAGAGAATTTATCAGAATTGGAAATCGGGAGGGGCCTGAGAGTTAAATTTGATAAGACAGTGGGGAAGGGGTCAGCAGTAGCATGTTTTCGCCTATCCACCCTGCTGTATGCAGCAGATAGGGCGACCCGGTTTATACTGCGAGACGGCCGATGCAGTATGGGATTGTTGATGTTGTGAGGATTCACGGTTGTGTGGGCTGAGATACTGCCAGGACGACCAGATCTAGACAGGAGGACGATGAGGGTTCTCAACTAGTTTTCGGCTCAAAAGCCTGTAGTGCAAGGCAATGGGAGAGTGACTACCAAGACGGGTAATTTTTCTAGAAAAAGATGCCAACCTTCTTCCAACCGCCAACCTGGAGGACCAGGAGGCTGTGGTTTGTCAGATCTCTACCTGTTGGCCTGCCTAGCATGAGTGACTGTCAGAATGTTGACCACCCCGTTCAATTTAGCCCAATAGGTCATCGAGATGCGCAAACCGTCACACCGCATCAAGGTCCGGTCTCGGTGTGACACAATGTCAGCCACGATTTGGAAATGGGGACGCTTAGATTACTTAGAGGGGTACACTTGTGTACACGATGTTTGCGAGATCAGCGACCACATGTAGTGTAATAAAATGGCCATCAAGAACGCACAACGTTTGTGGCAACTGATGGACACGGAAGATCGGAAATAATGCACGCACATAACACCTCTCAGCACTTCGTCCTGACAGACTTTCCATGATCACTCCGTGTTTACTAGTGGCTGTGAACATCACTACGCCCAATGGAATTATCAATCTAGCGATCAAGGGATTTTCTAGAATAACCTTATCCGAACTCTACCCTCCAAATATAGGATCTGCTTGCTGTCGTTTCTCGCACGTTACTCAAACAAATGAGCTGGTCTTGAGTTCGGTTGAACAGCAAAGACGACTGGACGCGTCGACAAACGATGTTATTCTGAGGCTAGTTTCGATCGGTGTACCACGTCTCACTGATTTAAGGTCGAGAATGTCGCCGAGGACGCTTTTGCATCGCTCGATAAGTCCACTGAGACTATGAAGATGAACAAGACGATCTATCTGCATTGTGGTTTTGAGCTAACGTATGTTTGAAGTGCACATGAGAACGCCACATGGAGCGGTCAGCGCGTCACAAGGTCTATATCCTCGAATCTAGTTCACACTCAAACGAATCAGCAAAGGCGGCCATCATGAAGCCCACTCTAAATTTGATAGTTTACGCCGAATAAGTTGTGTTAACCTGTGGAGCTACTGGCAACTCCGCCGAAATAAGTGATCAAGCATTAGCTCGAAACGCAACACGAGTATGCTGACCGAATGCTTTGCTAGTGCTACCAGTTGATGATTGTTGTCACAGCGCGTAACAATTCCTACTAATGACAGGAAACACGAATATGGGATGACGTTGCACAGCGACGTCCCCATGCTTGTGCTGGTCTTCCCCTACATTTCTCACTAAACCGAGTGTTGAGTCAACCCCCAAACTGAACTTGGATTGTGGAAGTGCGCTAGACTGACGTCATAAAAGAAGGACGTGCGAATCATTAGCGGATGTGGGCTAAGTGTCCTGCGATCTCCGCAGCGATGTAAACATCATGCTTGAAGTGATGCGCTTATAAACAGGGAACACGTTGTTACTTGACATGCAAGGTCACACGTGGGCTGCACATTGGCCCCATACCTAGAGAGCAAGTGCAGGTGAAGTAAACTAAGGCGGGGGCCTTACAATCAGCAGCTGGTACCACCGCCGTTAGGCCATCTTGGGCTACTG
This sequence comes from Paragonimus westermani, assembly GCA_008508345.1. NCBI lineage: Eukaryota > Metazoa > Platyhelminthes > Trematoda > Plagiorchiida > Troglotrematidae > Paragonimus > Paragonimus westermani. The sequence goes on along the minus strand of QNGE01001760.1, from coordinate 12,123 downwards.
ACCAGTCGAGCCAACCGGCAAAACCAAGCAGCAGGTTTAATCGTACAATAAGGGGAAGCGATTCAACACAGTTAAACCTCTCGAAATTCAAACGCACAAATTAAATGTTACTCAGCTTACATAACACAACGATGTGTTGCTAACAACAGTATCACGCCATGTCTCTCCTACGAAGTAGCGTAGATTGTTATCAGCGAAAACAAGACCGAGTCATTTGTACAGTTCTCCACATCAAAACGACTAATCCCTCGTGTACTCCTCTTGTGACTCGGTAATGAAACGTGAGCAAATCCAGCCAAAAAACCTACCTTCAGACCTTGCCATGGCAAATGCCCTCTCATGAAGTACATGAAGACATATCCTAAGGACTCGATATCATCACGCCTGGACTGTTCAATGCCCGCGTGGGCATTAATGCTGGCGTACCGGGCGGTCCCGGTAAGGTTTTTGTCCTCCCTGTATTGAATATGACCCCTTGTGCGATGATCCCTGAAGAATCATGAGGTCCACAACAACAGACTTACCTGTATTTTTTTGCCAGACCGAAGTCCACTAAGAACACTCTGTTACAATGCCGACCGATACCCATCAGGAAGTTGTCAGGTTTTATGTCACGATGTATAAGGCTCTTATTATGAACGTACTCAACGCGCCAAAGCATCTGCTCCGCAAGAATGAGCACTGTTTTCATTGTGAAGCGCCTCCCACAAAATGTGAACAAATCCTCCAAGCTAGGACCCAGCAGATCCATAACCATTGCTCTGTATCGATTTCCTGGCCCATCACTACCATACCAGTGAACACGAGGTATACCAATGGCATTCTGCAGACGAAACATAAGAAGACGTAGTGCAAGGCACCTGGATAATCTTGTATACTTTGCTTTCATAGAACAGCTGGGGGTGTCGGGCAGCGTTCGCTTCCAATTTAATAGCCACCTCTTCCCCGTTGGTAATATTGTGTCCGAGGTAAATGTCGCCGAATGAGCCTGCGCCAATCTTCCTAACCAGTTTCCATTTACCCCCAACTATGTAATCTTTATGAGACAAATCGGGCAGCAACTTGGGGAACTCCGTGGGGGGCACCAGGAACGCCATTGCGGCGATCCGTGACCTTCAGTAAGGTTTTATCACCGCCACCAATTTTAACAAATGCCTTTGTTATAATGGGTTTTTAGGATTTTACTCATGGATGGGAGCAACCTAGTTAGACATGTATTATGTGCAAACTGGTCATAATTAAATTTGCAGAAAGGAGAAACTTTGTTTAACTGGGCGTGCCTCGGATTCAGAAGTATGCAATTTTCAGCGGAACGTTTGGTATACCTAAATGTTCCCTCACCGTCATATAACCTTAAGTTATTTGCTAAGTACAACGGTCTCCATTTCTATTGTTTGACGTTGTTAACGTTATGATCCTTGAGTGTGGACTGTGCAAAGCCAACTTGACCGCAACAGCGTTGACAGGGACTACCACTTCTTTCCCAGACAAGTCCTGACATGGACAGGAAACTTTGTCCACGAGAAGTAGGTCTGTTGATCCAGGTGGACAGTTATGGAAGTGTTCGTAGTCTAGGTGGAGTAAGAATTCCGTACTACAGAGAGTCTGTTTGGGACGTCCGATACAGTATGTGAACAAGCATTGCCGTCGTAATGTATTGTTTAAGGAGAATGTTAAACTGATGTGGCGACTGAGTTGTTTTGTAAACCATTTTGAGCGTGTTTTCAAAAAGATCAGGGATGTGTAACCTCTGAAACAAACGTTGTTCGGGGTTTGAGAGATTGTGTGATGAATGTCATTGAACATGTAATTCCACGTCAAGTATTGGGGTTCAGGTTGTACACTTTTGAGGCGGCGCGTAATTCTGATACAAGCGTTTAATTGTCGTTCATTCGTTGTGTTCTGCTCAATTCGGTTTGTAGTGAGATCACCTTCGACGTCCCCAAAATTCTAAACTCCCTGAGACGTAAGATTTGCCTTGCCAGTATCACCGCGCCTGTTTATATTACCTAATATATGTAAACTTACTACAAACCACCAGCATCAAAATTAGTGGGCCGGCATAAGTATCGCAGTTATGCTCAGCTGTGTAATGAAATCGCACCATCTCTACTCCTGTAGGTTACATTCACTAGGATAACAATGTTGAGCTATTACCGTTAGGAACGCCGCTTAACCAGTCTAACGCTTGTTTGAATTCTGAAGGTCGACTGGAATTTTCCGTCGACGCTTTTTTCCACTTTGGCGGGTGCTGTGCGGTTGTGCTCAAGGTGCTCTCATGTCCAGCTCCCTAGCACCCCTTAATTGTTACGTTGAAGTCTGTTGTGAACGATTCATCGTTTTCTCCCTGCGAATTCCGATTCACGGTAGCATAATGTTGGGAAAACTCTGGGCATACGAATTCAGGATCTAGCACTACAAGTTCTGTCTATTCACGGAACATCACATTGACGTCGCGACAGTCTTCAATAACAATGAATCTTATGCTACTCGAAACTTTGGACATTCATTCATCCGCTCGTGATAATGAGGATTATTTTGAACGATTCGAATTAAGGTGTAGGACCGCATCCAGCCTAATTGAGGAGGCAAAATCAGCCTTCTTCCTCTCAAGAGTAGGAAAAGAGGCCTATTGTCTTCTGAAGAATTTCGTTTCCAGATTTGCTGATGGATCTCATATACGAGCACATAAAGAAACACTGCTCGGTCATGTCACTTCTGTAAATTTCGAGGTCGCCGAGCGAGCCAAATTCAACATCATGAAGCGCCAACCGAACCAGTCAGTCCGTGAGTTTATTCTCCAGATCCAAACTCAGGCAGCACGGTGTGGTTTTGGTGATCAATTAGAGGTTCAACTTCTTCACCGACTCATCACCGGTATTAATGCACCGGATCTACATAGACAACTACTGCTACTTCCTAAACCTACGTATCAAAATACCAAAGTCATCTGTGAGCAGTACGAGGACGTTAATAATACAGTCCATAGTGGGAGTTCTAATGAGACCCCGGTCTTCCTTGGATCGATTAAAAAGCGACCTACAGAACACAGTACTCTGCGGCTATTCAATTCAGCTCCCAAATATGGTCCTCCACCAGTTTCTCAAAATTCTTCGCAATAGCCGACACACATCACTGGAAGATTCGGGAATTTTGCCTCATGTGGCGAGAATCATTCCAGCTATACATGCATTCACCGCAGCTCTATATGTCATAATTGCGGGAAACGAGGTCATTTACAAAGTGTTTGAAGTCACAACAGAATTTGGGACGGACTGACCTGTATCCCCAAAACGTATCTGTACATAATCGACACGTGGATCAGATACGTTTTGAGGATACGGGTCAGTTCGTTCCAAATTCTGTTGTGACTTCAGACTCGAATTCGAACCAGGAAATTACAAGCATCATTCGTAGGTTTTCAAGACTGCAAATGAAACACAGGAAGGATTTCAAGAGCCCGTAGTCCCATTCAACGTGTGGTGGATGTGAAGAATGTCATTGAACATGTACTTTCACGTCAATTATTTAGGTTCAGGTTGTACAGTTCTGGTACAGCGCGCAATTTTAATACTAGCGTTCGATTGTCGTTCAGTCGTTGCACGCTGATAGGAGACATATGGAGACTGTTTGAACAAAAGAGTTAGAACACGAAAACTGATAGATGCAGGCATTTTGTATGGACTCCTCAGTACCAAAATTACAATAACATGGATTGTTTTTTTGTCAGCAATCAATTCAGGAGTTCAGTGGTCAATAAGCAGGTTAAGATAAGTCTCTAGGTCCAGAGAAGGGTCAAGTTCACAGACAATTGCTTCTGAACACAGAGCTGCCTTGAGGCGATTGATTACTACCGCTTCATCAAACCTCGGGTATCTTGAATTGGAATTGTGACACTACTTTTCATGGTCGCGTTCCATTATAAACTTCTAGTGATTTTACCATTCTACCTAATAACTTGTAATAATTGTAGTTTCCGTCTCAGTTCTAAAAACACAATCATCTTCGTGTCTAACTAGCTTGATGTGGATTCTCTGTCACAAACACGATGTAATGATTAAAGTAGTTGAAGGCTTTGAAGAGGGATGACTTCGTATGTCACTGAGACTTTGCTCACCGATGTGGAGTTGTTTCTTATACTGAGGAAGCTTTGGCACTATGGGGTGGAATTGCTCGGACTTCCGCTCTAAGATAAGGACAAAACAGCGATTGCCAAATGGTCGAAAAGCGTAAGAACTTCTCGCGAGGATCTTTCTCGGCCTGCCGCACTTGATGTCAGCTTGCCAATCCATTCGCTCACGGTCCAGTCGGGGCTTAGATGCTTTCCAGGAATGATTTCTAAATTTCTGGATCCAGGCACAAGGAGAACGTCTTAAATGTGTACACATTGAGGGCTGTGGTGAGCAGGTAGGACTTTCAAACCAGGTTGGGTAAACGGTTATGCGTTTACTGAATTCCAGTTAAGTTCGTAGTTAATCTCAAACATCAGAAAATAAATCCGAGCGATGCATTTTGCACTCGCCGTCCATTCTGGCGCATGGGATCGCCGGAACATCGCGGAACCATGCGCACAATAATGGGGAATCATGCCAACGATACCGTTCACGTAGCAACCTCTTTCCCGCCGACGTAGACTGAAGTTAACATAGTCAGACTTAAACATGATCTGTCCTGGACACCCGGGCAGACACAAGATAACACAGGTGGCCTTCCTTGAAACTGTAGTCTAGTGCTCTTTGCCATCCCAGAACAACCGAACGTAGATACCACCTCCCGAACGCTAAGCTCGCTGCTCCCTCGGTGCTGCATACTCCGTTCCTCCCACCTTCGAGGTCTGATGGGGACTTGACTACGATGAGTCACCTCCCTAGATGATGGCATGACGGATGTTTTTTTCTATGTGCGTTAGTACTGAAAGAGTGGTTTCCGAATCTAAGTCCGATGTCACAGGTGTAGACCGCCGACTAAACGGAGAACCAACAGATTTACTCCGCCCATTCACCCGAATTGTTTCCTCTGCTGCTTTCGGTACAAGATTCAGTAGACAGCACATATCCCTCAACAGCCGGCATTAAAATCTCATTCCAGCTAACTCCGAAATGGGTGGCCTAACAGTGACAACATTGGCGCTCTTAGAATGCGTTAGCTCTATTTCCAGAGCGTCTGATACAGACTCCTCTGCTCGTGTCAGAGACGTCCTCTGTAAGAAAAAATTCCAACAGCCTCTTGAGCAAAATAGCGAAACTTCGTTAGTAATGCTCACCTCACAATCTTTTGCTGATTGATATGTCGAAAACTTGGGTCAGTCAAAACCGCCTTGACACCGAAGTAGATATTCCTGATACTGCCTTGATCCGGGGGACAACCATTGTGCTCAGAGTGGACTGTCAGTACTCTATACTAAAAATTCCGTTCGAAGATCTCTTGTAAACCAATCAATTAAACGCCTAGTCTACGAATCACCGTGACGTGATTCGTGAAACTCCTAAATCAACGCGTTTAGCATAAGGTGTATTTCCTACAACATCAACTAATGGACCAGCGGAAGCTCCCGACCCCCAGGTTCTACTGATTGCGATTTTGTCTGTCAGCAACGCTTGTTGGAGTAGCTGCTTTTGTCGAATGCTTGATTATTATTTGTTAGTAGAACGTTGATGACCACCTTTCCTTACACACTTGTTCCCCCCCTCATTCTTCCGTATCTTTCCATTGGAATTCTTTTTAATGATCACAAGCCCTTCTTGCAATGACTGACACAAAAGTCTAAGTCACGTCCACGACATATCGTTTCCACCACGAACGTAACTCTTCATGCATGGTTAAATCTTTATAACCTCCATTTGTAGAAACTTGTTTCTTTACTTCCCATTGCTTGACCTTTGTTTATATGTACCCTGGTTTCATTCGCACTCGATCGCTTCGCCACTATACGACTGTTGCATTTGATCATATCTACGTGAACCTTTAAGTTCGGAACTAGTATATTCGATGGTTTCAATGTCGGAGTTTGTTTTAACTCATTCTATTAATTTTGTTGAATTTCTTACACCTTACCAATTTATTAACAAGAAACTCGCCAATACGACTGTTTTTTCTTCGGGATAAGAATCGGTTGCTAGACGGGCTCAGAGTTTATGGGCGCTCGTTGTTTACAGACATAATTATTTTAGACCCAGCCTATCGACAAGAATTGCGAGTGGACTAATCGTTGCTGGAACAAACACAGGACACCTGTGCTTTACCGTAAATCAGAACGCAAGTCGGGGGCAATGGGTGTAAACTAGTAGGTGTGCAATCGGCCGAGTAGACGCACACAAAAGAAATTAAATGCATGAAAGAACTGGAAGTAAACCAATCATAGTGGCGATGTATCATGCGAGCGTAGTAGCCAATCTGATGCGATGTGAGAGTTCTGGCCTTGTAAAGGACGTGCACACACAGATCACTCCCTTTTGACCAGCTTCGAATTGGGCGTAGATGAAACGGTCGACAAAATTCGGAGCCCGTGATCAGCAACGAGAAGTTGAGGGGTGTTCAACCCGTTGCTCCGTACGTAAATGTGAAGTGAATTCCCGAGTTAACCGTCCAGTAAATAACTGACGTTGATTAATTTCCTTGTTTTTTTCAAGTTGACCATCACTCACATTTGATCGCAGCGTTCGCATTTAGATGGACTTTTCACCCAGCCTCTCTCGAAAAGAAACACTAGACGCGAGTTTCGCTCTCATTAGAGCTCGTCAATAGTGCCTATCCTTGCCACAGCCGGGATTCGAACTCCGGCCATTCTAATCATGAGGTAACTGTGTTGACCACTGCGCCATTCACCTTTCATGAGACACCACCGAATCATCAAATATGAACGCTCAACCACTCTGGCTTGTGAGCAATGATCAGGTTGCCCGATCGTCTCTTACGTACCGGATCCGAGAATACGGTTCATGGAAATCAGGAATGAAAAGTTTGTTTGCTCTTTGTCATGTGATTGAGTCTTCGGGCGGCCGAATGTTCCGGGTGCCAGAGTTCTTAATGACTTCTTATAGGTCTTTTAGTAAGTCTCTCTCCGGAGTAGCTCGGTCTGTTTGTCTACATATGCTGGTTACTGAACTGCGTTAAGTTTCGTACGTCGGGTTCTCCCGGACGTATGTTCAGCTGGTGCGGTATGTGAATGACGCTTGAGGCACAGAATCCTCCCACGTTTCCTCTTGTAACTGCAATACCTGTACCCACTCCCTCAAAGAACGAATCAAACGTTCCACCATGCCAATAATTTAGGGATTGTAGGGAAGAGTCCGCGAATATTTTATCACCTGCCAACGTAAAAATTCTCCAAACTTATAACTAAAAAACTGAAGCTCATTATCGATGACAATCTCTTCAGGAATCCCAAGGCGGGCAATAAGGTGTGGTTGACGCGACATCTCCATGAATATGTGCCTCGGCCCATATACTGTAGCAGTAATTTGTGACCGTTGTTACTTTTATTCCAAAGAGCTCTTGTGAAAGGTACCAAAATATTGATAGCCAGTTTTGCCCACGAGCGCATGGGATATTCCGCTGGCAGCACAGGAGTTACTATAGGTCTGATTGATTTATCAGCATGTTGACAAGGGACGAAAGCATTGGCAAGAATCTCGATTGACGAAATCATTCGTGGCCACGAACACCATTCGCTAGCACGACTAAGGGTCCGTGTGATTCCAGGATGTCACTCATCAGCACAGAGCATAATCATACGTTTTAAATTAGATGGTTAGACGAGCCGTGATCCAGGCACGATGCAGTCATCTATCACAGAATGCTTCTCTCGCAAGGGCTAATGGCATTTTAGCTCGTCAGTTATATTTCGACATTAGGCCGTCCAGAAGAAGCGTATTGTTCTAGTTGTTGAAGCTTACCGTCCATTTGCGCATGCTGTGATAGTCGCTCTTGGGTTACCGCGTGATTTTCCGATTCTTCAATGTCAGCCACCATTTCGAATTCGTTCATATCGTCTGTATCGGTTTACATTGACAAATGTAGTCGGGAAAGTAAATCAGATACTGGGTTTCCTGAACCACGTCTGTATTTAAGTTCGAAGCCTTAATTCAATAGTCTGATCCGTAGTGGTCCATAGTTTTCAGTTCCTTGGCTCAGAAGTGTCGTCAATGTGGCATGTTCAGTTCTCAGAGTGAAGTGCCTGCCGATATATGCCACTTTTCACAAGCTCAGACATAGACTAAAGCTTCTTTTTCGCTTGCTGAATATGTAAGTTTCTTACCAGAAAGTATTCGTGATGCAATAATCTTCTTCTATCCTTGTTAAATTTGGGGAAGAACGGTTACTAGACCAACATCGGAGGCGTCTGTTGAATCAAGCGTACTATATGATTCGTCAAAGATACTGACAACAGGAATAGAAACGATCATCTGCTACACATGTGAAGATGATTCTCTCTGGGTTTGTGACCACTCAAAGTGAATATTGGATGTCGTAAGCAATCGCAGTGGTTCGACGACAGTGGCAAAATTGGGAATTACCCGTCAGTCGGTCCACTATTTACCGTCACGTCCGCCGTGTCGTGGAAAGTTTCCACGCTAGCATTTCCAAAGCTTGACTGGAGCTTGTTGGGCGCCATGCACCCAGTTTGTTCGTGAACGCTTCCTTTATGCAACCGACAGTGGTAGATGTTCCCGAACAAGCAGAGCCGTGTGAATTGTTGCAGGAAAACCGTGATAATGAGGATGCCCTGTCTGGGTTGTCCAACAATCTTGTTGACCGGCGTCGACATTGGGTTGTTTCAAGTAATACTCCTACGGTGCAAGTCAATCGACTGTTGAAACTTCCGAGAGAAAGACTGTCTGAACTGCCGTCGGATGCAAGAACACTGATGGAAGCTCCGCGAACTTCGTTGACACGTGACGTGCATCCCGGTGAATATGCACATTTCGGTTTGTTTAATGGCATTACACAAGCGTTGGCATGTCACTAGTTGCGGGACGTCGTCACCACTGCAATACATTTGGATATTGATGGCTTGTCACTGATCAAGTCGGGAAAGTACACTTTATGGCCTATCTTATGCCGTCGGTGCGAGCCGTTTGTGTCGCAACCCTTCATTGTTGGCATCTTCGGTGGAAAGGACAAACCGGAGGACGTCAACTGTTATCTTCTTGACGTTGTTAATGAACTGCGTTGTGTGCTATCAGCGGGTGTACCGTTTACAAGACCAACGTGAGCGTAAAGCTTAAGGCCATTATCTGTGATACACCGGCTCGTTCGTTTGTTAAACGAATACGTGGCCATGGTGCTTGTTGTGGCTGTGATAAGGATAACCAATTTTACTCCTGAACGGCGAAACACTTCAAAAATGCGTTCGAGCCTTCTTCCAGGAGTGACCTTGAACTATTTAAAAAACTGCCCATCCCTCGACCTTGTGAAAAGCAAATTAGTGTAACACCCCATTTGTCTGAAACTAAATCCGTGAAGCGAGCGAACTATTTCCTCCTCTGTTGCGTGCGTCAAAGTTTTCACAAACTACAGTGATTTGCCTTTTGACCACGTCCTACTTGACGGCAGGCTTCACGATTGTGCTGCTGTTCAATAATTCGTTTTTGTATGGTTTGTAAATATCTGCCGTGATCGCGCATAAACCAGCGTGCTTCCCACATATACGTGGAAAATTATATATTATTAGTTTGTGTAAAGTCCGAGATAACGTTTGATTCTGAGTAGATTCGTAGATTCTAGAGCGTTTGCAGTAGCCTCAGTAGTTCTCAAGTCGGGGCGAGCTCCTTCATCAGATGTGATATCGCCAAGAAATGGTATTTCGGTTGCACAGAATACACACTTGTTCACGTTCAAACGCAAGTTCACTCGATGGAGACGATCTAGCGCAAAATGAAGATAAGAATTATGTTCTTCTTCAGATTTACCGAAAACACATCACAAAAGTACACAGTAGAACTGCGGCATAAAGATAATCACTGAGTCATGAAACTCTGCCGAGTTGATGGACCCGCGCCTAGACTCATTGGTAGAACTTTGTACTAAAATAGACCTTCCGTAGCGAAGAAAGCAGTGAGAGATCTGGAATCGGATGTAAATGACATGTTAAGGAAAGCACTTTCGATGTCCAATTTTGAGGGAACTTTTAACCCGACAAGTTTAACTAACAGTTCGTCTTGATGGGACAAAATGAATTTTTCAGTCACAATTTGTTCTCAAATTGTTTGGAGATCGGTGCACAATCGAACGCCATCATTTATTTTGAAAACTGACGAATGTACTCAAGCCCAGTGTGTCATTAGCTCGATTGTGTCACTTTGAAGCGTCAGATTAATAGCCACAGAAACTGATTCTCGCTTTACGAGGGTGTATCGTCCACTCTGCATCCGAATTTCAACGAATTTGTTGGGCAACCTTGACTGCACGACCATTTGAGTCAGCAAATGGTTGCAGATAATTATGATACAACAGTGGCAGGTCAACAGAAGCTATTGTCATACGTTCAATAGAAGGCACCAAGTTTAGACAAACAATTGCGTTACGACCTAATGATGGGTTTCTGTCCGTGTTGCATACATACACAGCAGCAGAAGCAGGTGGAGAAAATATGACACACAGTTGAACTAATATGAATCCCTTCACTTTTAGGGGTGCAGTGTAGTAGCTGTCAACTTCACTAGCCGTTGGGTGCATAGGTAGGTGTTTGAATTAACTTTCAGAAAATGGGTAGGGAAGTACAGTTATCAGAGATGTGGAATCTGGTTCCATTTCAAGAGGCAATCTTAAGGCGGGAGGTAGAAAGTAAGTCGTTTGAACATCTGAAAGTGATAGTCGTGGTTCTTTAACAGGCGTGGAAGCAGCAGTATATTCGTCTGAATGTGAGGCACAAATTGTTTCTCCGGTAGGAGGTTCTTCTGAAACAGTGACAACACCTCCCTCTGGTGCATACACCTAGCGCGTGGGACAGGCTTTTGCAAAACGACCAATCTTAGAACAACTCGAACAGTTAGCAGTTCTTGCTGGACATTCCAGATTATTCGCTCGATGTACTGTTGAGCCGCACCGGAAGCATTTTTCGAGAGGTTAGAAAGCAGCTGACTTCAAATTTTTGCTCATCGAATCCGACTGTAGCGACTTCGGGAACACTTCGCTCTGCGATCGAACTTGCTCTATGATACGGGCCATTTCACAGGCCTTTCCCCAAGATAAAGCGAATGTGTTCTCAATCAAAATGGACTCATGAATTTGTTCATTTCGTACCCCGAAGATAACTGTTGTATTATTGTGCGATCCTCAAGTTCTTTAATGAGAACATGAGAGTACTAACATGGTCGGATGGTTCTTATAAACTGAGAACTGTATCCTTCTGTTGGTTCCTCAGTTTGTTGACTGGTTTATTGTACGATTTTCAGTAGTGCGTGTGCTATGCTTTTATGTGAATCGTCTTGCGGCATGCACATTGATCACGCTCACCTGCGCGTGTTCTTCACAGATGCGTTGAAAAATATACCATTATTATTATCCTGAGGCGGTCTGTAGATGCATCATATAAGTAGCTCGCGAGAACCAGTATAAACCGTTGACACGAGTGTTCGATTTCATAAGAATATGGTCTGCAGACTCCTCAGGTGTCCTGCAATTCTTACCAGTCTTTTCGTGGAATCCGTGGTCTTTATCCACCCGAATTTCGGAAACACTCTGGAGTCTTAGTCTTTCCGCAGGACTCGTGTAGCGGCTCTCTACCCCAGCAACTGATAACAGCCAAATGGACCACGACAAGAAATTGTAAAGGCTACCACCCCGGACCTCCTTTAGGCAACAGGTCCTCTCTCACATGGTTATCGACCACTGGCATGACCATCCATTGAAGGTTGTTAGCCGCCCTAGAGCAGCCACGAGCTCCTAGGGACCGTCTCAAAGGATTATTGAGTTCATACATATCTAAGTAATTGATGAACTAGTGTTCTCCTCTTCTATCGTTACTCTCTGTAATCTCCAGAGGCGTTGCCACATCCTGTTCTCGATGACTACCTTCTAGGTCAGAAGAAGCCTATCGGATAGCAAAACACAAACTGACTGTATCCGAATGACCTGGGCCTCCAGCCTCGAACCCGTAAAGAAATCGCTGAAACCGCGGAA
>QNGE01001759.1:131952-145487 GCA_008508345.1 Paragonimus westermani | reverse complement strand
TACTTTCAGTCTGCTCATTTGTACTCATCGATATGTGTTGGTTCGCAATCTTACGTTGCGTTTCAGGCACCTAAACCTTCACTGAGATGCATCATGTGAACATGTGTTAGATCAGGGACTGTGGTGGCTGGAACACTGGGCCGACGGAGCCGAGCGATTTGACCAGCAATACGTGTCACGTGTGTGCTGGTTATTATGGCTGTAGTGAGGGCGGCGTGCCTGGATGGTTTGTTGATCATATTCGGTTGGAGGGCCTGTTTCTTGTTTTTTGGTTAGAATTCTCATGAAATGCCTTGGCATTGGTGACTTTGTAAATTTCTGTAATTGTGTGACGATTGTTTTGAGAAGATATAGCGACTTCCAACTGCTGGGTGTTGCAATTTTGCTTTAAATAAACCGAGCATGGATTTTGCGCGTTCCTCTTAAGAGACTGAGTTTATTCGTAGGAGAATGCTGATATTAGGTATGATTAAAATGTCTAAGATTAAGTGCGCGACCTCTCTGATTGCATAAGTTACGGTGTTCAACAGTTCTTTATTTTCTTCAGTTAGATGGATGGAACTTCGCAAGTCGATGACACCCGTAATCTGCCTTGAGAACGGACTGGACTGAATGGTACGGATTTACCGACTGCACCGTGATTGGATAGCAACCTATCGTGCAAACCTCCGTAACAAACCATTTCTCCTATTTCATCTTAAAGACAGGCTGTCAGCAAAATTAGAGATTCCATTTGTCACGGGCGTTAAAATCAGCAATTTCAAACATTCGAGGCTAAGTCAGCGCGAAGTGTTCCGAGTTTTGTTCCGGTTTCACTTCGCCGAATTTGACTCCGAACACCGTGCAATAACTCCACAAAGATTCACTTCATTCAAGTATATGATAATTTGGTATTAATATGAATCTAATTTCGAGATCAAACTGGGAGTCGTGCATGGCACTTGCACTTTGACTTATTGTGTGCGCACATTATCTGAAGGTCCGAACCAATAAAAATGTGAAGTCTGCTTATTGTAACCAGTCAGATGGATAAGCGGTTAAAGTTTTGCCTTCGGACAGTCAGACGGGATCGTGATTTTTACGTGCCGACTGTCCCGAAAGAGAGCATACACAGGAAAGGTTATTCTTGCCCCGTCCCATTGGTGGTTTCTAAGTGGGGGACTAATATATATATATATATATATACACTAAAGCTTATTGGGTTTGCCTTGCATCTCCGCTTTTGTCCACAGTGCACTTGCATAAACAGTCGGAAACAGTGGTTTCATGTAATATGTCTATGGGAGAAAGATGGTATTGTTATGCCTAACCACTTTCCATTCGTATCTCAAAGGTTGCTTGTTGCGAAGTATCACGAACAATAAATTGTACACATGTGAAGTGAATACTCTAAAGATTTGAAACCACGTTACGCTTGACGGTAAGCTCATCAGTGAAGCCATTTCGGGCATTTATAACCAACAGAAAATCTAGCTAGGCTACTGCCCTCACGAAGATTGTCTTTCTGCTTTACTTTGTGTTTCATTTTGCCAACTTACTCTGAAACTTGAGTATAAATAGCACTAATCTAAAGATTGAAGCCTCACGACTAAGGTAACAATCGCCTCACCGACTTGTAACTTGTGCACGGTCCTCTTTCAAAGTTCTTCTTGTTCGGATTGGAGGAATATAATAACTTTATTCGTTCGGTAAACAAATTCATAGTCAGCCATCGGTCTCACCTACGTATTCCGAATAACTGGATTGAATAGAACCGGCAAGAGAAGTAAGTGGTTGCAGTTGTGATGGGATGTTATTGACGTGAACACTCAACTGGTTCTGTTATTTTGCAATCGCTTTCACTCTCCGGGAAGTGACGAAAGTAATATGGTTGCACTACCCAATAGAAAGCTAGTGCATGAGGGTGATTATACAATCATTGGCAATGGCACCAACTCTAGACTAACTTCTGAAATATAATTAGTCTGAATTGCCTTAAAACGCTTTTGTGCATGAATAAAAGTCGTAATAAACAACATTTCGGCGATACCGACGTTCAAGCTGTGAAGTTTGTGACCTTAACATCCAAATTGCAGAACAACAAGATATGAATATCTCGTGAGCTTTGGTGAACATGAATTTGTCTCTTTTATATTGGCTTACTGTTTCAATTAAAACACTAACTGAAAATCGAGTATACAAGGAAATGGTTCAGTAGCCACTCAACCGCGTGATTAACGTAGATTGTCAGAGACTACGAGAACTAATATTGTGGGCTGAGTTTGATATATCGGAGTATATGTAGAGTGTTCCTCCAAACAGTGTCATATTCCAGGATGCAAATAATGATTTCGGAAGTTCACACAATTGGAAACTTTGACGTTATAAAATAAGAAAAGAAGGTAAATATAGTTTCGCGTGTGAAAATACAATGAAAGCCTCTTGAATGTTTGCCTCAGGATCCGTTATGTGAAAACTTGAATTCCTAGTAACGGATAACAAGCAAATGTTAGGTACTTGTAAAAATACACTTGAAACACAATCGTCGTTCTTAGGTCCTCAAATGCGTAATGCTATCTTCAACTTTTATCTCATCTCTCCTGCTTTTCTGGGTCACAATATCAAGTGTTTGATTGACGTTCCCACAGTACTGACCAAAATCACAGAGGATACTTATTGGTCATAACCACAATAAAGCTGCAAGGAATGGACCACGTCTGAAAAAGTTTTGTTGGGAAAGAGTTTTAATTGAGTTTTAGAAAATAAAGCCCCAACAAGTCTGTTGACAGTATCACAGAAATGAAGTGCAGATACTCCCTTGTTATTCGTAACTTTCTAGCCAATAGGTTGTTGATCAAAAGGCCGAATTTTGCGCATCCTGATCGCCGTTTGATTTACATACGTGTTTCGTGTTACAGTGTATTTGCCAGATAGATACTCTATAGTTTAAACTACTCGCAAATTATAGTAGGCGGTGAGGAATGTGAAATAATGTAAAAGAACATGATTGTACTCAAACGTAAGTGACTGCATTTTCAAACGGTTTATTGGATGCAAGAAGTTCAAACCGACCAACAGCCAACAAAATGGACACTGCCACAGAGCTGACAGTGGTACGCTGAGTGGTCCTAACAAGATTCCTCAATATGCATATATAGCACCTTTAGTATACAGTAATCACATAGCAATGTAGCGAGATTTTAATACCTATATGATTCGGATTTTGACGAAGAATTTATTATTGAGACGAAGAAAACATTGACAGTTGGTAAATAAAGACACCATTAAACATTATTCTTGTTTCAGATTAACATTAGCTGAGTGCATAAGTCGACAAATTCTAACAAATCACTAGAGAACGTTCGTTTTCCAGGAAGAAAAGTACATATTTTATCAAGCAAACTCTGAATGAGAGACGGAAGTTAAGTTCCACTATGCACTTGGTGTTACTGACTAACTCATTGGAGAGCGGACACATATATCATGACGGGCTAAAGTAACTATCTTTATATGTGGAGTGAAACAGTGAATATTCTGGAACAGAGCACAAGGGGGAAGGACGTTTAGCAGGAAACGACTTCTACATTTTGTGGAGGAACAACTGAACCCCTGCTAAATCAAAAACTGTATGAGGGAACGTTGAATATGTGTATTTCGAACCAGAAGTATTTCACAACTGCAGTTAGAAAATTAAAAATAGAGTTTTACTTATCACACAATAGTTTATGACGCTAGTTCTGCCGTAGTCAGCCGTGGTTAGAATGTGCAGTGTGTTGGCAGTAACTGGATATTTCACCACTTCACCTAATGTTGCGGATGGACGGAAAATAAGAAACTGACTAGCAAACACTTGCACATATCTATCTGAGAAAAAGAAAACCGTTTTTGGTAACTAATTATCGAACTAATATATTCACAAATTTTTAATCGAAATGTGTCATGATGGAAAGCGAAAAATTTAAGAAGTGACTGGCAAAGGGTCATCAAATATTTGAGGCTGGAATCCACACTGCTAGTGAGGAATGGACCTAGTATATGCTAAAGATTGCCTCACACCGTAAGGGGGAAATGTCTTCCATACAGGACAGGACTGGTCCAAAGATACGTAAGTTGTATGAACAGACTGAACACTTTGTAAGGGCGTTGGTTAGCAGTATGTATTCTGATTACAATCGCTTTGGCTGTTATCAAAGCTTGAAGTTTATTATGACCTTCTCAGCAGACAGCCCAAGATATCTTGACGAGACCTGTGATAGTAACGCTTGTAGCTGGTTATGCACAGTCGGTTTTGTTCCACGCTGGACGACGTTTCTTAATCCGTTCTGCAATCCAAAAACTCCAACAGTTTAAACACGGAAAACCCTGTGTTCGTTGATTGAACATGCGCTCAGAAACTGTTTTACATGTTTACTCTGTGTTCCAGGAATTTTATGAACCATCATTAAAGTTAATTTTTTAATACTGCTTATAAAAGATCGATGAGTTTGAGAGATAATTTCAAATACATTACATCATTCATTAATTATCCAGTACACTCCTGATCAAGAATATGGGATCCAGCGATTGGTAGGATTCACGGGCTTCCTAGAAAAATGGCAGATTAAAAGAAGCTGAAAAGGCCAGTATATGTTTGTAAAAGCAATTGAGAGGATTCTTTCAATTTCGGAAGGTCAGAAGTAGGAGAATGGCAAAATACGAATTCAGAGGAGGTTAAGCCGGATAAAAGGCGATCACCGTCTATTGTGAATGCATAAACAGCAGCGTACTCTACGACAGCTAGCTAGCATTAAGAAGCTGGGAATGTCTCCATTCTGTCGCGGTGCTTCTGGTAGGTAAGTTATCCGGATATTGGGCGTTGTGTCTTGAGTGTGTGCGTCAACTATTATTGACGTCATTATAACAGCCTAGTTTGGGTATAGGCTTAGGTTGAAAAAGTGATTTTTGTTGATCAAACGACTGATTAGATGTTGTAAGTTTGGCGAGTTTCTCCTGGATCGATTATTTATACTAGACGCAGATATTTTCGTTATGGAATGTTGAGGTCGATGGCAATGAAACCAAGGTTCCTACCATATGTCGGTAATGCATCACCAGTTGCCTCAGGTTGCATCGCCTCCCTGGGAAAAGTATAAAACGCAGTGTAGTAAACTGACTAGTAACTCCGTGTTGTAACTTCTCACTAAGAGTAACATCCTCAAGAAATAAGGACGACTAACTTGGATATTCAGTTCAAAATTGAGAAGCAGTAGGAAATTAAACTTCATAATGAAACAGTGTGAATGAAACCATTTAAACAGCTTGGTGAGTAACCCAAGTATTGAGCTGGATTTTTTAGTGGATGGTGTACCGTAGGGAGACAGTTTAAAGTCACTTGAGAAAACCAAGACTAGGTTGCTCTTGCGTGTAATGACATTTATTTTTTTGACTCCTAAAAGCAAACTGTACATCAGTTCTCATATAGCGGAGTTAAGGAGGAGTTGATTATCTGTGAGCCAGAGGTATAATCTGTTTTGTTCATTCTGGAAATTCTCACTTTTAGTCACATTTTGTACCATACACCAGATTTCAGCCACCAGCAAATGAAAGCACTGAGGAGCTGATAAGTTGTGTGACTTTTAACGTAAATAAAAAGAATGGAGGTCTCAGTGTGAAAGCTTGTGGCACACCGGTGTGCGTAAAATACCAGTCAGAAAAGCCCAATTCACCATTACATTGAAACGGCGATCTAGGAAACACTCAGTAAGCTACATACTTGATGGATTTTCTAAACCATAATTAAGGGGCTTCGCACAAAAAACTAAATAGTCTACTCAATCGAGAACGATAAATGAGTTGTGAGAAATCACATCAACTGGTTTGTCTTCATCAGCCACCTTTGTTCAATCTTTCTGGGCATGCAGATGGATTGGCAGCAAATGAGAATCTTCGCTCCGAACTTCGTGTTTTCTTTCACGCAACAATACCCATCGAATGAGCTACCTAATCAACTGGTCGTCAACTGACCGTTTAAGATCCTTGAGGCGACTGACACTAATGCAACCCAATTGTAACTACCAGCTTCATTTTGATCACTCTATATAATGGTGAGTGTTACTGTGTGTACTATCCAGACTTTGGGAAGTTTGACTCCTAGGAAAGCTTGACTAGTGGCTAAGCAAAATGGTCTTGTCTTCTCAGTTGTACATTTCCTTGGTACCAGAGGAGAGTTGAGTTCAGGACTTGCTGACTTATTTTCACAAAACCGTACTAAACTTCACAAAACGATATGCGGTCTGCAAACGCTTGTTCCCAAGGCATTTGTAGTGCTGCTAAGCACTGAATCCGTGAAGCTGGCAGCGAACACTTTCAGCGATTAGTCTTCAAGATCACTAGCGGCCTTTTCATTTATCTGCAGCAAATTAGAATTTACGGAATGGCCTATGGTGGTAGTTGAAGCAATGCTCCGGAACCGTTTTGGATGGATATGTTTGTTGGTACTGACAGTTTTCTATCCGCACAGCTCTCGTTGGCCAATTGTGGACCATACAGCATCTATCTCATGCTTTTCAAATCTTTTCAACTAATATATGGTGAACACTGATCTTCTGACTATCAGTAACTGTCTTGTATAAAACCAAAGTTAGTTTTGCACCTGGGGCATCGAGGTTGTCTGATAGGAACATCTCTCTCTGCTTTTAACAACAGAGTCCACAGTAAACTACCGGTGATCTTCAAGTAGCCGACAGGCTGAGTTAGTATATCTGCATACATCGTTGAGTTCTTTAGTCAGTTATATGCAGAACGCTTGGTACATTTTCTTCAGGAAATGTGGAGTTAACAGCATGTCCTTAACCCAGGTAGTAATTTAAATATTATGACCTCCTGGTCACTAACGACCAAGGGGAGCGGAAATTTCTGGGTCAATCATCATGCTTTCACTAGTTAGAGTATAATCTAGCCGTCACGGATTCTGAAGGACCCTGCAATGCATTAATCCTGGCATTTTCCCTTAACTGAGTACCTGTAACCGCACTGTGAAACACACAAACAGAACATAAATTTTATATGAAATTCGCTGACGCCAAAGTCGATACCAGGCTGCTTAAACTCATCCGTGAGTGGTATCTGTGAGAATCTTGTTGATGTAAGCCTCAGTACGGCTTCAAAAAAATGTGCCGTTATTGACCACTGTGGTAGATGGTGGTAGTTAAGTTACATCGATAAACTGAGTTGTTCAATTCACTAATCGATCACTGCGTTTGATCTCTGGCCTAGTAACAGATTTTGTTGAAATTACTGTAACCATACTGACATCACAAGAAAGTATAAGGATCAACTGTTTACTGTATCGTTAACTTTGTTTCAGTGGGAGTATTCTGACAGCATTAGATCATCAATAGAAAATGTTTTGTTTGACATGAATTGTCTAGACAAAATAAGCGACGTGACTAGTTTGTTTGGTATCTCTTACCACCAACCGTTTTAACAACGAAGGTGAACGCTTTACTTTTCATGAGTTCCAGAGAATTCGATGGGACCCTTCCAGAATCAACCAGCTTAAGCGTGTAAAAAGCGAAGTTAGATTTACTTTTCAAATGAGGACAAAAATAGCCACAAACAGCTAGAGCTGATCATTAATGACATTCAATCCGGACGTGATTAGGTCAATTCGAAGACAAACAAGGCGTTTAGTATACATCTTAGCGTGTAGTTGATATTGCCAAAGGGAAGAATAAACATGACACATAAACGAATGAGTTGTTAAAGTTTTGTGGAAGGCTAAATTGTCTCATTTTTAGTCGTGGATCGATAAATGGATGGACTGTAGGAAAACGTATTTGAAGCTGAATTCAAGGCTGCATGAAAACATCTATTTTGCAAAGGCAGCTTAATTTATATAAACTTGAAGTTTTAACCGTCCTATCAATGCTTGGTAGTCCGTCGATTTCAGTGATAATAAGAAATAAGTGACAGATTGCGTAAGACCAAAATTTGTCATAATGCTGATCCTGTTCAACGCTTTGGATGGGAACAGTGGAAAATAATGCAGCTGCTTACACCTAATTTAGGCTAGCAAGTATGAAGTGCATTTTTGAGCAGCTGTTCTAACTTGTTTGAGAAATCTTCATAACTGTTGAATCTCTGTTAATCGTGAACATATATCTTTCAAAGAAACAACCATCCATTCTAAGTTTGTTGGTATTATTCGCATTAGGTAGGTTATGGTTCAAACCATAAATAATGATGAAAGGCCGAATAGAAGGTTCTTTCTTCATGTGATACAACTGGTCTCGAACTAAATAAGATTAAAATGTAATAATGAGAAAGCCAGAAGAAAGATTCCACGACTGAAGCAGTGTAATGCAGAACATAGTCACATTGTACTAATCTAGTTGCATACCCAATACGAGAATGGTAAAACGTCGATCAATAAGACAAGCTGTTTTCTGATTAATTTTTATGTATATGTCGCTGATCCTGTGCTTGTACGTATAAACCGTAAATCCAGCTCTTAATACAGCAAAATTGTCAACTAGAGGTCGCGTGCACTAATTTCGGGAGTTTCCCGTTTTTTCTTTGTTTCTTCCCATTACGGACTTTCTGTTAAACTTTCCCGTCTGTTTTCTTCAATACATTCTCCCCGTTATCCGTAAGTCACTGACTGTGGGCTTTGAGCACATTCTAAGGCTGCTTTGGAATGTTTCATTGAAGGGCAAATTAATTGTCCCTCTGACAAATGCCAAAGAACCGGTTAGTTGTACCTGTGTAACTGTCCCCACGTACACACAGACTTCAGACGTGGAATAATCTTACCAATTTTTCCAACACAGCACGAAAGCATATTGCGTGTTGCTGATACGCGGTTTTACTCAATCGGCCGCAAACTAAGCCAGCTGCATACAATAAGATTTAGAACAAGGGATGACGAAATCAATTTTACTAAAAGCCATTACAGAATTTAAGATCAAGCCTCTAGCTGGCGTCAACAATTTATCAAGTGCCCAAAGTTGATAAGCGTCCTTGGTGAGTATACTTTTAATGAGTGAAAAAATCTGGCTGGGGTTACTTACTAACTCAATAACTGAGATAGTCGGAGTAGCAGTCGTCTGAATATCTTGAGCGATCAAGGAAGTTAGCATCCTTGTACTGCGTTGTGCTTACCCAACCTTGTCTACATTGGTGGCCTGAGGACTAACATTTTCAGATGGCGGATAACGCGCTAATGTGATCTTTTCATACTGACTACGCAGGTAACATTGAAACTGCCAGTAAACTAGTAAACAACATAAGAGATGGCATGATCTTTCGTGTTACGTATTCCGCCAGTAAGACCTGCCTGCCGGGTTGGGGATAACATGCATTGTTGAACTTCTGGATAGATGTTTTACGCTGTCGATAATTTTCGACAAAAATGGGCAGTAAATGACTGATATCCTTCCAGTGGCAAGTTCTAGGTATTTTATTTGGCATTGCTTTTTCTGTGGATTTCATTGTGCTACGTGAACAGCCAGTAATGTTATCTGAATAGGGTTTCAATCGACCATTTAGAATTTGACGACCAACAAGGGAACAACTTATCTTCAGCTTTTTAATTCACAAATGGAACTGCCACAATATAAAATTAGAGAATCGACGACTAATACAAAGTTGTTCGATAATTTACGTCAACCATTTATTGTTGACAATTATCATTATTCTCAACTTAAAGCCGTAACCTCAAGTAATATGGTTTGGGGTGCCACAGGTTTTGGCAATGACCCACACAGTGAGCGAAAAAGAAATAGGTGCAAATGCGAGAAGGAGAATGAAGAAAAAAGAAAATAAACGACAAAATATAATAAAAAGAAGATTTAAAAGCCTCACGAATAGGGGCTAGTCATTGACTATGGCATGACGTCACGGAAAGAGGGTGTTTCAAGTAGACAGTGGAGACGATGGACAACTCCCCTGCTGATTAGACAACGCCTACCAACTCCTCGGCGGTTGGTAAATCAGCGTTTACGCCTGTAAAACAACCCACGATTCTGTAACCCACACTCTGCAAATTACACTCAATCAATAGTTAAACATGGATTGATGCGGGCAGTTGCGTCAAACCGTCAATGAAATTCAATTACAGGTTTGCCTGGACGTCCTCTGAAGGGAACCTTATTATCCAGTGTAGATTTTCCCACTGATTATTTGCTGCACTGGCTCTATCTAGCAGTTTTGGAAAACGTTAGGTGACTAAGTGAACACCTGTCTGCAAAGTTTAATTGAAAGACAGATGCGAAAAGGATATTGATTTCTCGAGCGTTTCCTTTCATGGCTGGTCTCAGCAGCAGTCGAGATCGAACGTTACAGATGTGGAGTGGATAAACCTTACAGTGAGTGATCACTTATCCACCCAGGAAACACACATTGAAACGGCTCTTACACACTTATTGATACTTTGATATCGCGTTTTGCATGAACGAAAGTCGACTTTATTAGCTAATGAATTACCAAAAACATATTCAGGTCTCAGTGCCTTGAAAGTGTGGTCGCAGACAGCAGAAGTGATATCCACGAAAGCGGTTCATTACTTCTCTTTTGGACTACATCTGGAAAAGTCTTATTAATCGAGTAGAGACTGGCAAAGGGAACACCATGTCCAGAAGCGGCAGTTGCTCTGTCAATTTAGCGACGAACTTGCTTTACAAAGACAGTGCAAGCGGAACACGACAAATTGCATTACTCATAAAACTGTTGCTTTCATAACAAATGGGGTTCAATGCATAAAACCTCCCCAACACTTGAATTTTGTTAACGCCTCCGTGATAAATCAATGAACTGAGCAAAAATCTTGTTTACTGCTACAGATAGCGAAGTTTAACGTGAGCATGTTTAATTCATTTCCATCCATATCAGTCAGATATCACTCTAAACCAATCAAATTAACGGTTTCATCTAAAACCGGAGGAAAGAAGTGCAAATTAATGAGAGATGAAAGAGAAGCAGAAAGACAGAACAAAAAGCAGTACGCTTTTATCAAATAGATTGTGCCTGTACGTCGTTTGATAAGGCGTTCTGATCCATATACTTTCACAGTGTTACTAAAGAGTCTGTGGGAGACGCAAAGGCTAGGTAGTGTTGAGGTATCTCATCACACCCCGTACCACAGTAATCAGTTCACCTCTGCTAGAATCTACTGACCAAGGGTTTACCGGTCTGAGCAACACTTTAAGTTTTACCCTCCTCTAATTTAACAAAAATGCCAAACTGTTTTCAAAGCCCACATTTTCATTAGTGAACAAGGAGGCTGATGGGTTCTAGCGGGTATCACTTGGGAAATCCCGCAGAGACAAACAGTTCTGCGAAGCGTTTAACGGAGCCAATATGAGGTAGTTGGACAAGTGGGTCACTGAGTATAGATTGGAAACTACTGAGCTTTCAGCGCGGTTTTGTGGCCCAACTAGTAGAGCAACTGTCATGTCTAGGCATGCCACTTCTATCGCTGTTTCAAGTCTAGCTCTCTACTAGGGTAAGTTGATTGATTTTTTCCGCAAATTCTACGCTCCACATTACACATACGCGGTCACATTTTCACTCCTTTAGAAACATGTCAGAAGTGCCACGGAGTTTTGACCTTTGGCATACCCATTCACCGGCAGCGATGCACATTAATATGATGTTATGTATACAACACATAATTTTCCTGGTTCACTCTAGCCTCTGAACAACACTATGGCTCAGCTAGACGTACAGCTTCAAACTAGTGTCTTTTACTAATTAACCAGGCTTGAATATGCACCAGTTGAAGGAGTGTAGTAAAATCTGGTTGGAACTAATGAAAAATATATTGTCTCATTGATCTTTTCCTTTGTAATTGTTGCCCACTATTTACCCTTTACAGTAGTCTTGAAAAAGATGGTGGCTTAATAATATGTGGTGCTCGTTAAGTTTCTATGAGTGTACACTATACCCACAATGATCGAAGAACTCCGTTAGGATTAAGATAACCGAAGTGACCAAAATGCTAGTAAGCTGTCATCCTATAGATTCCAGAAAATGTACACAAAAAGTGCCAGACAAATAATGGCGTGTAATTAAAAGAAAACGAAATCATACTTTAGGCTTAGAGTTGATGTCAGGGAAACACTAGGTCCAAGTCAGGTAGATCGCGTTTGGCAATTCGATAGTGTGTCAGTGAACAGTATTCTAATTCACTGTTAACAAGCATCTTTTTGAAACCTTCGACAGAAGACAGGTGGATAACATTATTACGTACAAGAGTTTTTTCTTTGCTATTGATGATTATTTTCAGTCACCTTGTATCTTCTTGCGTTGTTCTTACCTGGTTTAACTGTCCTGATTCCAAAGCAGATAACAATTAACAGATTCAGAAGTTAGATTCGTAAAATTCGTGACAGAACATGCCCACCGTACGTCCCTCAAAAAGCCAGTTTTATCAGTTGTTTCTCTAAAAGTGTTGATCGCATTCACAGCCTGTTCAAGTAGTTTTCGTAAATCTTTTCGTGATAAAACTAAGCAGATCTTTGTGGGAAATTGTGCTGTACAAGCGAAATTCGAGAATAAATCATAAGCTGTAATTCATGAAACGTTAGTCGGTGTAACATTTATTCTGCTTTGACCATGTGCGCCTATGTGGGTTTATTATCAAAGACACGCTGGGGATAAAATAAATGATCTTGAGTTAAAAACAGGGTAGGGCATAAATTTATTGAATGGTGGATAAAAGGCATAATTTATTGCTGTGGCCTCATCTTGTCTATTTATAGGCCCTGTAACTAAGAGCACGTGGTTTTAATGGGAACAGAACTTTCAAAAGTTTTCAGATGTACGCAATGATGCGAACCTACGAAATAAAATAGTTTAGTTAATAGTGGCATCACTTTCAAAGAGGATAAACTTCCGATTGTTTATTTATTCGCATTAAAGAAAATCACTCAGCGTAGAGTGAGAAGTGCTTGAACAAATTTATTTACAACCAAGCTGTTGGTCATGTGACTGTTACCATCATCCAGTCGATCACGCAGTGTCTTTTTAGCTAGCACCTTCCGCTCAAGCTTCCAAAATGTTGGATTAACTTATGCAACCTCCATCGATTTAACTGCTACCTGATTGCTTATTTCGAGTTCTTGTTCTCAATAAGTACCAACTTCAAGCCCTTCAGTTGCTGTGTTCGCATTTCATGTGACTAGCCGCCATTCATCCTCAAAACGTAGTACTGCCTTATGTGAAATTTCAAATCACTAATAACCATGATTGGTGACTTGATATTCCAATGGTAGAGCTGATCTTTTTCAACAATTTTGGCCCAGTACCCACATTTGACCAAGGCTCATCCTAAGACTCAAGGAAGTTAATACATCGCCAATATTGACAGAAGCCCTGTTTATGAACACAGTTCTATTAGTGACAAAAAACTTTATTCGCATCGCAAGTTTGGGGCTTCGTCGGTTCTGTCTGAAGAGTTGTCAAATACATATGTTTTCAAGTTGATGATCACTCACATTTGATCGCAGCGTTCGCATTCAGATAGACTTTCCAGCCAGCCTCTTTCGAAAAGAAGCACTAGACTCGAGTTTCGCTCT